>JAZGTI010000861.1:29254-52765 GCA_036877585.1 Botia kubotai | reverse complement strand
ACCGCATGTATCAGTCGTTTGGACGTCCTTTTGAATGTGTCATGCAGTGATGGAACAGACTATGAATGGTGGACACCACTTTACTATTACCTGCTTAATCTTAACATTTTTCCACTTAAACTGTTGCTTTTCTTCGGCCCAACCCACAGGCATTGACAAACAAAGCCTCTGCTGCTTAGTTTTCCACTTTAAATGTCTATTTTGTTGTTGTCACTGGAAATAGTCTTCCCTATTATCCCCATCATCACTAAATGCACTGTCACTTTTACATAAGTAACAAAAGGTTTTGACATTTACAATAAAGAAATAAATACTAAATATGATATGTCAAAATATAACACAGCCACCTTACAGAAATAAAGGTGGATTTCATGTGGTAGACAAATGGTGTAAAAGTAAAAACAACTCTGGGGTAAATAACCATTTATTCTGTATATTTCTGTATATTAACACACAATACTTGAAACACTGATGTTGTTTTGGAATAATCACATTTAATATTACTTGAAAACAGTAATAATATTTTAATTAATTCTATTGCAACTATATATGTTGTTTATGTCATTTTCTCTTCATTGCTCTTATCATTGGTTTGTGCAAGCTGCTCACATGACCATTTAAACTGAATATCACAAAATTAATTTAGCTTTACAAAAAAGCCAGCGCGAAAAGCAAAAATTGGAATCAGTGGATCTTTACTGAAGTGATAAGATAAATCCTCTCCACTGCACTTTGCTCATAGAGCTCATAATGGGCTGTTTGGCACACCTCAGCCTGTGAGAGCAAATGGGCAGTGCCTCAAGCCAAAGGTTATAGAATTAAGATGTCACTGTTCTATTAATATAAATGGGGAAAATTGCGATCCACAATTTGTCAGCTTTAGCGAAGAAAGTCCCGCCCACTAAGTCAATCGTCAATCCCTAAACAGTAACATTATATGGGGGCGGGGCTCTGTATAGAATGTTGCGAGGGCCAAGGATTTGACAGACTTTGCGCGTGCGCGGTAACTAAAGCAAACAAAAGCGCCCGGAAATATTTTGCTTAATTGTGACCTTAGTACTTGGTACTTAAGACTTGGTATTGAATGACTGAAATAGCTGCACGGAGGCGTTGCAAATTTGGCTGCCGAGTGCGCAGTTTTCCTTAAGGGGACCTTGCTTAAGCCTCGTAACCACACCCATGCGCATTTCTGTTAGTCTTTCTCTGAATGTCGACGTGCAGGACTTAATGCAGGAGCTCCATTCCAACAATAATTTTATCTCTACATTGTTGCTAGTAGATTATAATAACTGTGTTCCAGGTACATTGTGTTCAATGTATAATTTCTTATGCTTGTCGATTATCATGCTCCATTGTTATTATAAAAAATATTTAAAACAGCTGACCTAAAGTAACCGCTAGGTTGTAATTCTTTGATACTTTTGATACTTATAATTTGATACTAATAATACTATGTATTATTAATAAGCGATACTGTGTTTTTTCTTGAGCTTTTAACGCGTGTTGCTTGATGACGAACGCGTATATAGTTTTCGGTTTACATAACGTGAAAGCTAGGTAAATGTTTTGCTTAAACCCTATTTAAAGCAGCAATTGAGAAAATAATGTACTAGTTTGTGTACTTACTATGAACAACATTATGAACTATGTAGTACGTTAAATTCATTGCCTTGTCTGAAATGCTTTAAGTCGCGTCTTTTGTCAGGTGAAGCAAGGACAACCATCACGAATATCCAGATATTAGTTGTCAAAACATCTCAAAACACTCACAAATTGTAACCTATGTAAATCTATCGTGGATCATCCGTTGTTTTTTTCAAAATCTTGAAAATATATGAAAGAATATGTTACTTACGGTCATCTTTGCGGTTGTGTTGCAAATGCTTTGCGCAGCCTAAGCAACTCTTTCACTTTCATTTTAACCAAAGCCGTTTCACTTTAAGAATGCTTACTCTAAAGCTATAGGACAATAAACATTACAGAAAATAAACTTTACTATATACTAAACTATAGCGTGTTTCCGTTTTTACTTTTTGGGTCACATTTCTTCAGACATTTCTGTAATTCTTGATCCTTATTAAACAAATTGTAATAGTGGTTCTCTTCTGGTTAAGATTGTTGGAGCACCTCAAAAAGTGTTCTATAAATGTACATGGGAATATGTTGTGGAAGAAATAGACACATAATACTTTAACAGTATATATATAGTTTTATTATTTTACAATTATTTTACTATTACCTGCTTAATCTTAATATGTTTTACTTAAACTGTTGCTTTACTTCAGCCCAACCCACAGGCATTGACAAACAAAGCCTCTGCCGCTTAGTTTTCCACTTTAAATGTCTATTTTGTTGTTGTCACTGGAAATAGTCTTCCCCATTATCCCCATCATCATTTATTCAATATATGTTTGCAATGTATATTAACACACAATACTCGAACACTGATGTTGTTTTGGAATAATCACACTTAATATTACTTGAAAACAGTAATAACAATTTACTTATTTAATTCTATCGCAGCTATACATGTTGTTTTAGTCATTTTCTCTTCATTAGTCTTATCATTGGTTTGTGCAAGCTGCTCACATGACCATTTAAACTGAATATCACAAAATTAATTTAGCTTTACAAAAAAGTGCAACCATGCTTTTGATCAGTATTTTACACAACTGCTAATTCACACACAGACAACATTTTAACACTCCAGATGTTTTGAACCTGTCTTGTTTTCTGCTTCCTGATCTGATCTGGATGTCTGAAGATGGACATGCATGGTCCTCTACAAAAAAACAAAACAAAGAAAAGACATTCACTGTATTTTTACTCATTCACATCCATTTATTCACTAATACAAATATTATGATATTGTAATATTAAATATTACTTTATTGTAGGAGTGAGAAATATGCATATCAATGAATCGAAGCTTGATAAACTTACCTTTTAAACAGGCATATGACTTCAGTTTCTGAAAGGGAAGTAAATATGTGAATATATCTGCTGTCATCATGACAATACAAATAAAACCAGTTATGTCAACCGGTTAAGATCAATAGACCTACCTGTGATTTTAAGTATTCCACAATTTTATTAACAGCATCGTCATTCCTCTGACACTGGAGTAATCCTGCATCCTCACAGAACAGACAGTCCACTGCAAGTGTTTGCCCCCTCTTTACAGCTGCACTGCTGTCTGGTATAACTTTCTCTCTTTCAAATGTGTGATGGAGCACCACCAGTATGACTGGTTTAGAGACTATAAGGAAGTGACAAAAGACTGTTATAAAAAACATGTCAATATGCTATTGTTTAATTAACAAATAGCTTTTTACAATATAAATGACCATGAAGACTATCAAGTCGATCTAGTGCAGCACTAATATCTGTTCCAGCGCGGGAAACAATGGGGCAGAAGGCCAGTATGGCATCACATTTCTCAGTGGTTTTTTGCTTCAGGCATCGTCGTCTCTTATGAAGAGTTTTCTTGAAATCCTCTTCTATGGAATTCATATCCTGAGTCAAAAGAAAATAAAAATGTTTGAAAAAAATGAAATGATTAAAATGATAGAAATGGGATTCTAATAATGACAGAACACAGAGGATCTCAATTCCATCAATAAATTATTCTCTAAATTAATGAAACATATCAACTATTTTGTCAATTTCTAAATATTAATTAAGAGTAATTTTCTAATTTATTATGACACTATGTGCATTACCTTATTATGCAAAGGTTGATCTGACCTAGAACCACTTGGTTGTTGTTCTTTGTTTGGTGAAGTATATGCTCACACAAGCCCTTACAGCCCTCACACAACTGTGCTTTAAAGCAGCAAGTTAAATAATTGTTAATGTTTAATTTATTGACTGGGGTGATATTCCCTAGGTAGCCTTGGTGGTTGCTATAGCTACAGCAACAAAGCATATCCAGGGAGCCTTGCCTGCAGCTGGTTACCCTGGACTGAAATGTTGTTTGCTCATATACGCTATATTGTATGAAAAGCCACACTATTGTCCTTTGGCTGTTAATTCGTTGATCTCAAATTTACATTATTAGAGCACACACCAGCATGTTAAAAACGCAAGGAGGATTGTTTGATCATGGTGGTCTATAAATATGGGTACTGTACTGTATTTGATCTTCTGTTTGATTCCTTTGAAAAAGTTTGTTAAATATGTGGCTTATACTGTAGATGGAACAAGTAAACACTGTCAAGGTGTTACATGGTAAGCTGCACGTCATACTCTTTTACTTTCTATTTGTTGTAGGTTCCAGCATATGGAACCACAGCGCCATCTCCTGGAAATGAATACTTATGGAATAACACAACAGCAACAGATTGAACTGTGAACTTAAGTTCATAAATTAATTTAAGACAGCACTCATTTTTTGCATGCTGTTATCATTGCATGCTGTTATATTTAAATGCTTTATTAAACATCTATAATGCATTGAAATCTTTAGGACCCCGGTGTTCTGTGCTGAAAAATATAAGTATAATGGATAAGATAATGGCTGATAAAATAAACAGTTAGATATTGTCCATATTGGATTTGATTTTTTATCAGTAAGTCTGCACGTGACACACAGGTCCAGAAGAAAGAGTGTAGATTTAAACAAGAGTGCTATGGTCGGGACATGAGTGGTTCAGTAACAGCATAAAGGTTAGTCTTGATAGAGTAACCTGATTCATATGGGTCATCCAGGATGGTATTAGGATGTAAAAAAGACTGACAGAACACAGAAAACATATGGTGTTAATTCCTTGGTTGTTGGACTAACTGTTTTGTTATGTAAAATGTTCATATATAATGTATGACTACGACATTAGAAAATGTAGCAATGATGCTAATGTAATGATGCTAATTTAATTACATCTATTTTCTTTTAAAGAATATTAATCTTTCGTTTTCCTTTTTAGAAGATGCGACTTAATGAGACGTCATATTGCACAGCAGTCAGTAGATGTCAGTATAGTTCATACACGTGTTGCGACCCGCCATTAATCGCGCGAGAAGAAGAACAGTGTCCAAGCAACTGTGCTAATTTTAAAAATTTCAGTCATGGCGGAAAAGAAAATAGCAGGTATTTATGATATCCGCCTATATTACAAAATCAATCCAACGATAGCTGATAGATTATGAATAAATAAGAAACTGAGATAAACGCATTTTTCCATGAGAAAACTCGTCAGCTCACTATGTTTAACTTAATTTGGAACGCATAACATAAACAAACTAGAAGCGCATTCTGATTTACTTATCGTATTAATCGAGTTGTAGATTGAATTTACTTACCGTTAAACAATTTTCCCCTCAGTGCGCTCACAGGATCCGAACCAGCGTCGCGTGCTGGATAGCGCCACACGCCAGCGACGTTTGACTCGCCAGCTGGAAGCGCTCGAGAAAGACAACTTCCAGGACGACCCTCACGCCAGCCTCCCGCAGCTGGTCAAGCGGCTTCCGCAATTCGACGAGAGCAACGAATCCGGTAACGAATCAAGTCGGTGTTGTGCATCAATCCCCATTCAGTTACACGCATTTAAATGCCCCATTAAGAAATGCATCTTAACCTGTGGCTCTGGCGGTTGTTTTTAAGTTTTGCTCTCCTCTTATGTTTTTTATTTAAAGGCAAGCGGAGAAAGAAAACAAGGGGTGATCATTTTAAACAGCGTTTCCGAAAAAACTTCCAGACCCTTCTGGAGGAAGAGGTAAGCTATCTGTAAATTATGTAATGGTGTTATGCGCTGGGTGCAAAGGACAACAAAGCAAGCTAAAAGTCCTAGAATCATGGCGCATGATGATGTCGAGTATAGATGAGGAGACAGAGGGGTGTTCAGATCTGCCCCTGATCAGGTACTTTGCAAAATACAGATCCAACCCTGATAAAATTATATATTATATATATTATATTACAGAAATGATGATTTCTGAGAGTAGTTGCGATTCCACAACAACTCCAAAACAAAATGTCCAGACACAGTACTAAGAATTTAGGGGAAATTATACCACAATTTAAAAGTCTGCGCTTCATTCTTATGCTGTATATGAATATGAAATATGCTGTATAAATTTTGACTTAGACATGTTTTCCTGCTCACTCTCTTCTATCTCTCAGGACTTAAGTGTTAGTGAGGGTCCAAATTATCTGACTGCATGTGCTGAGCCCTCTAAGATTCCTCAGAGGCATTTCTGTGCAGTGTGTGGCTTCCCTTCAAACTACACGTGTGTGTCATGTGGAGCTCGCTACTGTTGTGTCCGATGTTTAGGAACACACCATGAGACCAGGTAACACAATTGCTTGTACTTGTAATTGGAGGGAAGGCAATATTATACAGCTATTTTTTTGAGAAATTCTGTTTGGTTTTTATTATTTATAGTCATTTTTTTATAATTACTTAGTAAATCCTCAATGACTTTAGACCTAAATCAAGCTGTGTGCTCACTAAACAGAGTCTGAGAAATTGAAAGGTGGGGGGTTATTAGCTGTAATTAGTCCATTTCCACCAGATTCCATTCAGACATTTGTGGACCTGTGGAAAAGATAAGATGTGGGCTTTGATTGCATTTTGACAGAATGATTGGGTAATGTGTTAATTACAGGCAATGGAGGCATTGCCATGACTCGTGCCTTTTTGCCTGTACTTCAATGTGTGTAAATCATGTTCCTTGTCATTTCAGGTGTCTGAAATGGACAGTATGATCTGTTCATCTCTGCTGAACTGCTGTCATGTAACACAAGCTCAAGGTTTGGGTAATATTGCACTGAGAGAAGTTTGCCCTCACTCTTCAGCGTCAAGTGTTCAGGCTGTATTCTGTATAATTTGATAAAACAGATCAAGCCAAATTTGGAGCAGCTGTTAAAGTATTCTAGTAAGAAAGAACTTTATAGCAAATAAGTATTTGCTTGTTCTTAAATATAAATAAATTTGCGGTGGTGAAAACTGCAGTTTCAATGTCTTGTAATAAGTAATCTGAAATGGCAAAAGAGAGAAACTTGTATCTTGTAGTTATAAACATCAGAAAATGTACTTATAAAATGTACTAGAATAAAACTGCTTGTTCATGTTTATCTGATTTATCAAACTGTAGGTTTTGTTTACCTTAAGTTTTGTAACTTAGACCAGTGGATTTAATATTTTTGTAAGATTGTAATGCAAATTTGTGTACTTATTTGTGTATATCCTATTGTAGTAAAATGTAGAAATGATAGTCATTGGTCAGTTCCATAACCTGTTGCGTCTAATTTGACGTACATGTAACTATATTCCACATAAATGTCTCTGAAGAATTTACTTAAAGGAATTAGGGATATGATCATGTTTATATGTGGCCTTTAACAATTCTACTATAAACTGTCGCATTTATTTAAATTACAAAACAACCTGCATGATATGTGCATCTTGTATAATTATTCTGTCAAATCCTTACAGTACCAAAGACTTTGTGTTACTGTTTCCCATTAAATGCCCAGTTTCTATGGCCTTTCTGGCAAATGATTCCACTTCCTCACTCTAGTTCTTAGACGGTGAGACAAGTTGAGTTTCACTTGTTTGCACTTTGATCGGTTCAAGTGAATCAAGTGATCCGCTCTCTAATAGCATCAGGGTAAATGCATGTGGGCAGTTCCAGGACTGGTGATCTGGTATAGATCTCCAACTACTTAAGAATCTGCATCCTGTCCGCATGACACTGCCATTTAAACCATTCATTTCCTTCATGTAAATCGTTCAACGTGGTCAGGATTTTATTTACATTGAATTTTATTAATCATTTGGCCTTAATGGCTCCGCTGATTGGCTCAGAACTTGGTGCCTATGAAGCAAAGGTGGCAACATTCAGTTTGTTTACTTCAGTGTTATGAATTGTCAGTTGAGTCTACCCTGAAGCTAATTCGAGAGCTTAAGAATGTTTAATTAGTACTCTCAGTGCCTCATCAGAGATCTTATAAAGTATTTTTATTCTATTAATTTATGACATGTTCAGGTAATTATGTGTTTAGGTAATTAAGTAGTAATTAATGTTATCATCCTACTTTTAATGCCTTGCACTTGCATCTGTGCTTGCAATTTTATATCTGTTTACTCTGTGAGAATCAAGGTTTAACCAGTCAAACACTCCTAAAGATGTCCTGTTATGCCCTTTATTCAAAGTCTTGATTTTGTTTTTGGACTACTAGAAAATGTTTTCATGCTTAATTGGTCCAAAACACCTCACTGGTCAATATTGTGCATGTTTACAACACACCTGTTTGCCGAGGATTCTATGAAGAATCCCCGTTTCGAAACGCTTTGATTGGTCAAGCTGGATCGGTCTGTTGTGACCGGTCACCCGCTTGACATGCTCCAGAAATGTCCCGCCCTTTATAATTACCCGATTCAGAATAGGATGAAATGCTGGAATTGGGTAGAGAGGGTTTATATCTAGGGGACATTAGGCATTTTTAGAGAATTGTTGAAATTTCAAAGTTCTGACAGACACAGTATGCTCAATGGGCACATAATGGTTAATATGGCGGGTAGTCTTTTGAGAGTGATATTTTAAAGATCAGAATAGGATGAAATGCTAGAATTGGGTCGAAAGGGATTATATCCATGTATTACACAGAAAAAAATAGTAAACAGAGCCTTACAAAAGCGAAAGCGTACAGCTCAGTCAACATTATTCTGTCTTATTGGCAGGCTGAACAAAGGGGTTTTAGTATTGGGTTAAAAACAGTCTCTCTTCAACATGGTTACAACACAGCACTGATGCAGCACAACCAGAACTGCCCCCTTTTAATGTATTCCCGGGTGTCTGGGTTTTTGCGTGCTGTGACATGACAATGCCCATTTGTTGTCCAATGAGCCATTCATTGTAGTTTGTAAATAAATCCCTTTGCAGTGAACTTTGTGCATTTAAGCAACATTACACACATATTAAAAAAGTAAAAACACAAAATAGGCCCTCTTTAAACAGTAACCAATGCTTATCACACCAATAATGTTCATATAAATGTAGCCTACTTAAGAATTTAGCTGATGTTGTGAGGCAGCCTTTTCTGTTTTGTTGTACCAAGTTCTGCTTTTGTACAAAGAAAGTCATTCATTACTGTTTAACGGTTATTTTCTGGCTTCCTGACTATTTCTACATGCAGTCACATGAAGTGTGCGTATGAGCTACTCCAATTAGATGTGTGATGACACAATGATTCTCTGTTGTCCTGAAGTGTGAACACTTCACTTTATTTTTACCTTGTGTTTCCCATGTCTTCATGCCTCATGTCTCACATTTCTCCTTCACTGCTTGTCTCTTGCTCATCTCACATTCTCCTCTCCTTCCAGGCATAAATAGCATATTCAGAAGAGGTGCAGCTATTAATAAAGTGATGGAAGTGTGGGGAAACAGAGAGTGAGGTGGAGGGAAAGAGGGAAGGTTTAATATGGAAGGAAATAGCTTGCCCAAGTTCAGGAAAAAAACAGGCCTGTTATCCATAATGAGTTCTGCCAATCATGAATATGGATGGGCAATGAATGTGATCTCACGTATTTTGTCAGGCATGTTTGTTGTAACTCACCTGTTCAGGTAATTGTTATGAGTAGGTGGTGTATCTAAAAAATTGTCTGAATGCAATGGGTTGGGTAAATCCAGATATAGGGTATTGTTGTTTTGGAAAAGGGAGGTAAATTTAGCCAAAATAATATGGTATGAAATATTCAGTATTGCTTCAGTGTTGTCCGTGGAGTGTTGGGGTTGTTGGGTCGATTGTCTTACCCTGACAGACTGCTTAAGTGTGCATACAACGCAGACAAGATTGTAAATACGTGCGTCGAATCAGCTGTCAGAAAGGTGAAGGCAAGTACAGAATGTAAACGTAATGACAGGAAAATAATCGGTAGAATTTATATTTAGTATGGAGAGGACAGAAAGAGTCTCCTTTTACATAAACAGAAGCATGATACAACGTCATTTTGGGAGAGCGAGGCGCGCATCCGAACGGAATCGGCTGGCATCTGTTTCTCCTGTGACCGACGATCACAACCGAGAATTGCGATATTAATATCAACGATTGTGAGCGAAGTGCGCCGCCAAATATCCGCTTATCTGATCTACATTCATTAACGCGTATTCGTCTCGCTGTTACTGTGTAGGCACTGAGACCGTTCCACAATATCTGCATTTGTGAATGGTTCTATAGGCCTGCTTTGAACCAATGTTTTTTCTTCTTCAACGTCGCAGTGAACTGCACCACGGATTGCGAGGCGCTTTCTCATCGTGGTCCTTGAGCTCAGCGCGGAGAGTGAATGGGGATGTTGTTTACAAAAAGCAGCCAGCCGTCAGCTCACTGATGCTCAGTCTCCCGAGATGTAATTTTGCTAATCTTTAATGACACGTTTGGAAACTATTGTCACTTCCGTCTTTCCTCTATGAAGAGAGCAATGTCATCGTCAGCAGACCGGCGTGGATTTGTTGTCTAATTTTACTACTAGTCCTCTGCAATTCGACTTCCCACCGTTTATGTAAGTCAATCTGCTGTGCACATTCTCATCTTGATTCTTGTAAACGGAAAACGGTTATCATACAAAAATTAGTGGTTTAAACCATACAAATTGTTGTTATTCATGCTTGTTTGAGATTGACTTTTGTGTTAAAGTGTGATATTATAAACATCTGGGAAAGGCTAGCAATACAATCTCCCACATAGGAATTGAACGAGAACCCATACTACCTACTGTTACCGCATAGTGTCGTGGTCTATATATACATTTCGTGGACACACTTGTTATATATTTTATGGTCAAGCATATCACCGAAAACCGTGGACTTGCAAAACAGGAGTGTTTATTCGATCACGACTGCTTGTAATTTTTTAAACCGAAAAATAAATGTTAGATGATTTGCTGTCGATCTTCCCAATGCACAACTCGACAAGAGAGAACAGCGTTACTGTTGTTCAGAAAAAAATGTGTTAAGGCAGCGCCTGGGAGTATGTAATCATTTGTGCGGAGATAAGACGCTTCTTTAGGTATGGTGCACTGTGTGTATTTGAGAGTTTAAAGAGTTGACAACATTGGGAACGAGCATGTGCGGATGCTTATCAAAGCTTTCCATCAAGCCCATGATTGAAAAGCAGAAGCAAAGGACGTATAGATTATTTGGTCTAATATTTTACATTTACGCATTTGTCTGGCGCTTTCGTCCAAAGCGACTTAATAGTGCATTCAAGATTTACAATGTTTGTACAATGTTTTTTTAATCGTGCAAATTGATGGTCTCCAGAAATATTCGTCTCACGTAAAGTCTGGATGAGCTTCTAGCGAAGGTGGCATCAGAATGCCAATGGCACGTGCGACCAGCTACAACTGCAGCCAATTTTATTATAGTCGTGCTCTGATAGTAAGATGGTAGGCGTGGCTGCGTGCGTATGTATGTCTGTGGCGGGATTTGCACTTGCTTGTGCTCGCGTGAACCTGACACGACTGCTGAACCGAGGCACCTTGCGATCGGTCATGTGTTTTACCGGTAATGATTTATAAACTGGTAAACTAACCTCCAGAGACATTACTCAAGGATTTAAAGCATAGTATTTGGGGTGATAGAGGGGTTGTCGCGGGGAAAGCCTTTTTGGAGATGAGACTGGAATACAAACATGAAGATCGGCCCCACCTTGTCTGGGGGTTGTGGAAACGGTAATACGGGGTCTTCTGGCCAGAATGTTAAAAATACTTTAACATTTGTGATCAATTCGGCAGGACGATTTAATTCACATGCCAGGCGTTTTATAAAAAAGAGAAAATAGAACTTTTCTGTTTAGCCAATAATAATTTTCCTTGAGCCAATCCTTTTCCTTGAAAATATACAAGGTGTTACATTTAAAATGTATATGACAAGACCTTTAATCAAGGTTGGTTAATCAGTTAGCTGTTTCTATTTCGCTTTAGGGAGTGTTGGGTGTGTTCTCAGATCAGAGAGTCGAGTGGGAATTTTTAAACATAAATTTTCAAATAGAATCTATTTTTAGAATCTTTTTGAAAATCGGATACTTTGTTATTTGAAAATGGAAGAATGCAGGGTGAAGGTTCAGGGATGAAATATACAGTTTGTACAGTATAAAAGCCTGTGTGTGTAAGAGAGAGAGAGAGTGAGTAAACATGTTTGGCTATAGCCTACTTGTAAGAGCCAAGTAGGCTATATTAAATATCTTATCCTAGATCTGTGATCTAGTTTTTCTTAATTTATAAGCATGTGATTGAGTGTGAGTCTGTAAATGTGTTGTATGTGTTTATTATTGTGCGTATGTCGGTAGGTGTGTTCATGTGAGTGTGTGTGCATCTAGCAACCCCTGTAAAGATTAAACTGACTATTGCGACTCAATAAGAGTGACTTCTAGTGGCTAGAAAGAGACTCACAATCTTTTTCTATCTCCCCTCACCAGCTCGGTATTTCTTATTCTGCCAATAATTTGTCTTTGAAATTTGATGAAGCATCACATGAAGATGGTATGTGTTGGTGGAGAGAGGGGTGGCAGGAAAAGGGTGAATAAGAATGAGGAATACTGAAATCCAGATTCATGGGTTTTAGGATAGTAAGCGGGTGGATTTAAGGACTGCGTTGCTAAGAAACGGAAAGGAAGTTGAAGATAGATCAGGAAAAAAATGTCCAGAAGTGTGTTTGTTTGTGGGGAAGAGAAGGCTCTGATTAAGCTTTCTTCCTATTCATCCATGTTAAAGCTAATTTTTGTTTTGTTTGGGTTTTAGTCTTGTCTGCCTGTCTGGATGATTTAGGCACAGGCATCATGCTGTAGATTTCCTTAGAGTACTAAAATTAAATTTATGTGACATGTTTACATCTGACCAACAACATGATGTCTGTTTTAGACATGAATCAAGAGGGAAATAAAGGCAAAAGATAAATCTTCACTAATGTGGCTTGAGACAGAATTAAAGCCAGGAAGCTGGCTTAGTTTTACATTGGAATTAATACATCAGACACTAAGACTTACTGTATGCCCAGCAGAGTAGCTATTTATCAATTTTAAAGTAGTATTAGTCATACAGCATGCTAATGTAAAACATAACAGTAAAACTGCATAACACTTTAATTTAGCGCAATAAAGTAGTGCTGTTAGGCAGTAGTTGTATTTAGGTGCAACAATTTTAAAGATTTTTTCTGACAGGAAATGTATTTGTGTGTTTTAATACACACACACCAGTGTTTTCTGCAGAATACTCCTGTTGCAGTGCAGAAAACATATACATACATGCATTATCCAACCACTGTCATGTGGTAACCACCTAGCGCTTCCTAGTGTGCCACATAGTGTGGTAATCTCACTGAAAAAACCTAGATGACCTTGAAGGATGAGGGAGAGAATACTGCTGTATATAGTGAATGCAGAACATGTCTTTTTTTAGGACCAAAGTAGTAAAAAAAAGGATAAAAGTGGAAGAAAAAGGAGGAGTGGGCACATGTCACAGGAGACCCTAACAAGCAACATAAGTGTTTCAGAAAGTGTTTCATAAGTGTTTAATTCAATTTTCATTGTTTTCACAGACAAGGTTTCTACTGAAGGAATTTAAAAACAATAGAATGATGACCAGAGACGTTAACAAAACCACCGCAAAAGTTGTGTTTCTGATTCCAAAACTGATGTATATTAAGTCAAATCTTTCAGGTTGTCTTCCTCTTTGATGCACAGTATGTCATATCTATTGTAGTGTTCCACAAAAGCACTTTCAGATTCAAAAGGTCACAACCCATGTATTGAACATAGCCGTAGCTGTAAACTGTCTGTACATGCATAAATGTTTTCTGCATTAAATGTCTGGGGGATGTGCTATGCTAGAGGAACATTGTGTGATTGGATTTGGCACTGAGATTCTGGGGAATCCTTAACAACTGTGGCAGAGCAAGTTATCACATATTTTTTACTTTATTTATGCCATGATTTCCCACCAGGTGTATGTGGACCTCAGAGGGTGCTTAGACAGGTTCCAGAGGGGTAAAGGAAAGATTTAGAGTTTACTCTGTTAAGCCTATAAATCAGAAAAACAACAGATTCAATTTACTTATTGTGAATAAACTTATGATGTTAACAATTCGTTTTATGGAAAGAAAACTAAATGTGTGTAATGTGTGCAATATTTGTACATTTGTGTGGCTGACACTCATTTCTGGTGAGTAAATAGTGTTTATCTTTTTTGTCTTTAATGATGATATGGAATGTAATATGAGAAACACATTTCTGGTTTGTGTTGATGAAAGGCTACTTATGTTCTACTGAGGGGGTATGTAAGACAGGAAAACAATAATTTATAGTGCTATCCTGCATGAGGCAGGTTTTTGTATGACCGTGTGGGCTATACAGTATGTTTTAGTATGTCATGTTTGTGGATGTGTGGTTGTTTTTATGCGTAATGCATTATGTGTAGGTGAGTAGCCTCTAGGTGGTTAGTGCTGAAAAGTATTTTTGCTTCTGTCATCACAGCACCCACATCCTTGTCCTCATCCCACCTCTACACTCACACACACACACAGACCAGCAGTTCTTCGTTCATTTTAGAGGTTTAATATGAAATACATAAAATTCAGCACATGGAACAGCGAACACAAACACACATTATATATGAAGCAATACTCAAAACAAAGTCTTCCCCTGGGATGGGCATGTGAAGGGGTCCATTACTTCTCTGTCTGCCCCTGGCTTAGCATATGTGGGTGTGTGTATGGCTGTGCACTGCTACTGGGTATGTATTCGTACATACACGCAATGCGTGTGAATAAACACAGACCTGCTCTTTCTCAAAACATAGACTGTGATTTGTGACCTCAAAATCATTGTTTTTTGAAGTGGTGTGCCCTGTTGTATGTCCTATATTTATTAATGTGAATTCTAGAGACCCACTGTTATGCAGAATTTAGCTCTATCCATAATCACACACCTGAACCAGCAAATCATGGTTTAGATTACCTGTTTAATTGGAGCTGCTTTTTGCAGAAAAGTGGGTCTCCAGGAGCAGGATTGAAAAACCATGCCATAGATCCCACTTTACCAGTTGTCCCAGTTCTGATGTGTTCACACTATGTTGAGAGAAGCCTGCCGTAAACACACACAGCGTGTTCCCTTGTCTCTTTCTCTACCCTCTTTGAATAAATTACAGACAAACAAATGTGTAAGCTTGTTTGCTTTATGTGTTTGTATATGTGTGTGTTTGCATAGGTATTGGCATGTTTATGTCTGCAGTATGTGTGTGTAGCATTTCACCTTGATTACTGCAGATTTCAATGAGCATCATGTAGCCAAGGACAGACTAGTAGATAAAGAGAGAACAAGGAATGGAGAAAATAAAAAGGAGAGGGAGAGAAGGTCAGCAGCTGCTTCTCTGCATAAAGTGAGAGCGAAAGAGTGAAAATTGAATGCAGAAAAAAAGGAAAAGAGTGTAAAACAGCAGTGAAGAGGGAAATAAAAAAGTATATTTTGTCAGTTTGCAGAATAAGGCAAATTATGGGTAATCCCTGGTGAGGATGCACTTTATTTTGATAAAACACACTCAGACTTATGTTCACATGAGTTGTGTGGCTGAGGAGGGGGCTGGTGTGGGTCCTCCATCGTTCCTCGCTAATTGGCAGTCTGCTGCAGTGCTCAGGGTGTGCCTGTGTGTGATTGTGTGTGTAAGGGTGTTTTCCAGACGGTGCAAACACACACGGCTACTCTCACTGGAATATTACTCCCCTGAACTGTCAGACAGACTGCAGCTTGTGAAAGATTTTTTTAGCTTCTTAGAGATGCTAAAAATGTTTTGATTGTGGGTAGGGGTGGATGAGCGTTTGCCTACATTTTGGGGACCAGTTGTACCCAAAAGGATAGTAAAACCTGAAATCACCTACATTATGGTGACCAACCAATGATCCCAGTGAGGAAAGTGGCTTAATGAATACACTAAATAATGTCTTAGTAAAAATGTTAATTTTCTGCAAGTTGTAATGAAATGCTGAAAAGTTTGCGTAGGGGTATATAGGGAGAGTTGTGGGGCAGATGCTAGCATAAACACAGTATAAAAACTATATAGATGATTGAAAACAAATATGTCTATAAACGTGTGAGAACTAAAAATATGCACAATATGTATGCGACACACAAAGTTATCATCTGTCTAACAGCTGTGATTTCAGGTGATGTAAGGTGTTGCATTATTTGACAGACCGGAGAACACAGGGAATATCCCACAATGCCTTTAATACACAGGGACCTTAATACATGGAGAGAAAGAGAGAGGGTAAGATAAAATGAGACAAATGGAGAGAAAAGAGGATGCAACTGGTAAGAATTGTATTAGCCAAGTATGTTAGCGTTATACGTGAGGAGCAGCTCAGTGCAGGTTAGTCTGTCATCATGAGGATGCTCACGCACAATTTGATGTGCTATCTTTAAACCGGTCACAGAAATAAGAAGTTGAAGCAACATATGTGAAAGGAATAGTTCAGCCAAAATTAAACTTCTGTCATGACATTATTTACCTAACTCTAAGTTTCATAGTGTTGTGGCAGATGTTTAGTGAAGAAGATATTTGCATATATTGAAAATAGACTATGATTTACATTGTCAAAAAAGGATTAAAATCACTTTGACATCTTTCCACCTATATTATGAGGCCATACAACAGCTTTTTGTGAGGAACAGATCAAAAGCCAAGTTTAGTCTTTAAAGGTAACTTAAGTGCACCTCAGTTATTTCCTGCCAGCTTTGGGAGTCAACACTACAACCTTTGGGTTACAAGTCCAACTTGCCAGTCATGACTGCCTATGACCTTACAGTACAGAACATACATCCCATCCCACCACATCACAAATGCGTCTTTCCTAATGGCATTCTTAGCATGTTCGTGTGCCTATATACTATCCTGGGTTTACCCTGCTGGAAACCATTTGGTCCTAACTTGGTTAGCCAGGTCTGTTGATTAGTCTTTTTAAACAATTTGGAGACCAGCTAGACCAGCAGCCAGTTTAGAGGTTATCCAAACTGTTTATCTGCAATTGTGTATGCTTCTCATTTTTCCTGCTTTTGACTGTAGTAAAAGTGACAGTATTGTCTGGTTTGTGTTGATGAGTGCATTTTAAAAGCACAGCTGAAGTCCTGAATATGATTAAGTAAAGTACAGTTAACATATGTAGACACACACACACAGAGGGAGCATTGAGCTAGAAGAGGAGAGAGATGGAGACAGACAGAGATGTGGAAGGCAGTAGACAGTGTTGCTAGGAGACCGCACACATTGACTGGTGTAAGACACATGGTTTCACAACCCTCCCCCATTCCCACAACACACTTCCTTTTCTCCTGGTTTTTCATTCCCATTCTGGTGTCTCCATATTCTTCTTCATTCATCTTTATGCTCTTGTCCTTCTGTCCATCTGATCTCATCCATCTATTTGCTCATTTTTCTCGTCGCACCTCATCTCTTTCTCTAATGTCCTTTCATCTTTCTAACCACCTCCTGTCAGACTCCTTAACCTTCCCTACCCCCTAAAATTTGGTCTCCTCCCTCTACTACCTCTTTATTTACTCTACCTCTTACTCTGTCTCTATATCCAATTCATCTCTGTCCTTCTCTCTTTTGCTCACTTTCTCATTCACACTGTTGTGTAGTATGAAAGCTCAGAGGTTTTCTCTCAGGTTCTAAAGTGACAGGAGCAGTCGCCAAAGCGACAGCTGTCTGGTCACCATGACAACAGCCAGGCGCAGTGTAAGGGACAATAACTGAGGTATGGCTTATGTGACTGCACACATGCACACTGAGAGTGTGTAAATTATTAAAAATGACCATTTACACATATGAAGATTAAAATTTACTTGTCAGATGTGTCAAGACACATTTTTTGGGCTATTTTGTCCTGTTTAGGGGCATTTTGTTTTAATCTTTGTGTGGGTTTAATCTTTTCTGTTTTTTAATACACAACCAATTTAAGAATTGGCACTTTCTATGCTGTTATGTTTGAAATTGTATCTGTGATGCTGTGTTTAGAAGAGTCTCTGTGGTTGGTACAGTAACAAAATCTGTTTTCTGTAATTCTTTGTTATGCACAGTATCAGATATCTTGTAGAAAATTTTGATCTCTGCTTAGTGTGGAATCAGGTCTGTGTTATTTGCATTCCAAACAAAAGTTTGAGAGGAGCATGTTTGTATCATCCCTCCAAGCAAGACAATAACCACAGAGTTCTCCTCATATCTCTATTTCCCCCTAACTCTCACCTGTCTTACCAGAGTTTAAGATGAACTTTCATTGATTGCCTTCTCGTGTTTCTACATTACAGACAGCAAACATGCTTCACTGTATCTGCATCTCTTGTGTGTTACATGAACAGTTGGAAAGAACAATATGTTATATAAACATGTCTGACAATCTCATTGTTGGGTACAAGGTAGAAATATTCCAAGTTTGAGTTCAGAGCTCAAAGTTAAAAGCAGGTAAATTGGAGATTTGGCACGACATTGTCAACTTATTGAATTAATTTTTGTTGTTTTTCTGTTTGCAATTTAGTCCAATGACAGATGCACAAAAAAGTCAATGTTGATCTAATCAAACAAAATAATATATAGACAATAAGAGTCCCTAAATACATGTCAATTAAGGTGAGAACAGTGTGTCTGATGTGCAAGTATGTAACAATTTAATGTTTGTGAGATGAGGTTTAAAAAGGTGTGTCTGGAGGCTTAGTTTAAATGAAGTTATAGAGGTAGCCAATACAGTATATATATTAGACTTAGTTATGTGAAGAGGACCTAAACTGGTTGGTAGTTTATACCTTTGAAGTACTTTATCTTGAGAACTGGGGTTATGTTGGCTAAACTAAGCGTTTCAATAGACAAGGATGTGTTGACAGCAGCATCTCTTTAAGGAATGGTTAGAGGAGTAAGCAGGTGATCTTACTCCTTAAGGCTTTGTGGGAAGCTGGAGTATATTCTCATTGGAGACAGTCTTAAACAAGGTTTTCAGTGGAGTGGTGGATGACTGGATCATGCAATGTGTTGTGTCAGTGATGGTGGAGAATAAGTTACAAATGATGGCCACTTTTAAAGCGGTTCACTTTGCCCCTGTGATTCAGTTTGTTTCATCAGTGAGGTGTGGAAGAAGGAGGAAGTGCGTGAGCATAGAGAAGAATGAGAAGGTTAAAAACAGCTTGTTTAGGTTACAGATTCATTACAACATTGGGAATCCAATGTTGATGGAAAAAGTGGTGATGTCTCCTAAGGTCTTAGAATGACGTGATAATCGGGGGGTGATTCTGTGTACATGAATTCCCCAGTGCAACATTTACAATCAAAATAACTGGATACGCTTTTTTTTTTGTGCCCATCAAACACATCAGTGCACTTTATATGCCTGCAATGGCTCTCATATTTGTATTGTTTAATTATAAAGCCATTTGTAGCTTGACACCCATTTATTGTTCAGAAATTGCTTCTTAACTGCGTGTTGTCACTTTACATGGATTCTGCAATAGATTGGGTAGGCAATTTTGGAGAGGCAAGTAACAGTAGCAAGCTAGCTTTGAAAGCACAAGATCCCACCTTCCAAAGCTCCGCCTCAAAACACATAAATACCCTAATGACAGAAGGTTGTCTGCGCGAGCAGTGCAGATAATTGCATAGAGGTATGCAAATACATGCAAATATTGACAGGCAAGTAGGACATCCTTTCATTACATTCAGAGAGCAAATGCAATGATTAAACACATTTTATGGTTTCTGTAGCTCAGTTGGTGGAGCATTGCGTTAGCAGCGCAAAAGGTTGTGCGTTTGATTCCAAGGGAGCGCATGTACTGATAAAACGTTAAACTTGAATGTACTGTAAGTCGATTTGGATAAAAGCGTTTGCCAAATTCATAAATGTAATGTAAATGTCTTGTGGCTTTCCTGCACCTTGGACGAATATTTTATGGTCCTATGCCTTCCAACAAAGATATATACATATATAAATATATTTAGACCACTTAATGATTTTAAAAGGGTGTGACAAGACTTTCAACCAGAATAACTAAAAGAATTTCTGGAAAAATAAATCACCTACCCTGCCTTTAAAATGCTGGTCCTCATTATGTCCCATATTGGTTTCTCAACTAGTGTAACCAGCAAGATTTTCTTGGTCAACCAGCTTTATCAGACAAGTGTTGCTGGGAGAAATGGGTGGGAGAAAATTGAGCCACCAGTAATAAAAGTACAATCACTTATATCAATGGAATAAAAGCTATGTTGTGGGAATACTAATAGAGGAGTATTCAGTTCATCCGGAGGGCAAGGACAAGTAATAAGATATAAAGAAAAGACATGAGTGATAGACATCCCATGATAGGCCCATGGGGGAAAATATACTTCCTCTTGTCCAAATATATGTGAAAAAGTGAATGTCATTGAGAGACAGCATTTAAACGAGTGTGGTCTATAGAAGTGTTTAGATGAGGTTAGGTAGGTTAGATAAGGTTATATGTGTGTTTGGTGGTAGTCTTTTTAAAGGCACAATATGTAAGACTTTATTTTAAAATATCCAAAAACCACTTGCACAGTGTTATATATTTTGTTTGTGTGCTTACATTATTACAAATGTTTCCAAGCAGAGTGAACATGATTTGTGAATTTTCTATAATTCTCTGGATGATGATGAAAACACCTCCCATCGACAGCGTCAAGCTTCACCTTTATTATTGTCTTGAAAATGTGACCTGTAGCTGTGAAAATTACATATTGTGCCTTTAGGTGCTGTGCACACCAGGTAAAGGAGACAAAAGTACATTTTGTTATAGTTGCTGTCTGCTGATAACCCCACATATACGTAGACTTCCATGGGCATAGACTCACTGTAAAGGGGTCAATAACAAATATCAATAAAAATTTTGTAAGACATTCGGTGACATCAGAAATGTGGCTCATTTAGATCAAGAGTTGACAAATAAATGATGTTAGTCAAGTTTAGTTTTTCTCTGCTATATAGCAGTATTTGGTATCTATAATAGTAAATGATCTTTTCCTGTGCTGGTAAAGTATTATTCTCGCATAGTACAGTATCAGTTTCTGTTGCTGTCGATAAAAACGTTCAAAATGTCGATATAAGCTGAATGACTCTATGACACTGTATTGCTCCATATTACACTCCAGCTCCTCCTCTCTACTGTAAGTTCTGACCCAATTTATTATAAAGTTTAACTTGCAGGCATGACCTTAATGCGTAATTATATGAATTAATTTATTTTTCATTCATAGCTATTCTTTAAGTTTAAAGAAAGTCAACACCGGAAATTACATGTGTGGCAGGAATAGACTCAATAGATCTGTTTGTGTGTATTGTGTGTTTGGTCATGTATTGATGCATGACTGCATAAATGAGTGCCTGAATGTGCATGAATCATCATTTGCTGCGTAATATAATGTATTTGTTGCTGATAGGGCTGCAATATTTCTCTGTTACATAGTGATACTGCTGATGTGTTTTGCATCAACAGAGCACACATACACATATCTGCACATTTAGCAACATACTCAGCCAGCAACATAAACCCGCTCACCTTCTCGTCATGGCTCTATAACTCTTTTTTTTCCTGTCTCAGTTCATCACTCTCTTGCTCTATATCCCTTTCTCTTTTTGCTGGAAAAGCACTTGAAAATCACAGCAGTTGACAGCTGTATCCTTTTTAGCCAATCAGAGCTTTCTGTCGTACTGCCCAGCACTCAAACTCAGAGCACTTTGTAGAATTTCTGCCCCACAACAAGCAGCTTGATCAGTCTCTTTCTCTCTCGCTCTCTCTCCTTTGCTCTCTCTCTTTCACTAGCTAACTTGTTCTCTTGCTTTTGCTGTCTTGCCAGAAAGCCTGTGTACTACATATGACAGGCTACATTACAGACTGCAGATTTACCCAGGCACATCCAGGGCAACCTGGGGGCCTGCAGCCAACTGAGCCTCTTACTCATGCTTACTCAGATCCTTCCTTAAAGAGAGGGAGAGCGCTATGAGGTACATGCCCTTTATAGGTTGCTGGTATAAAGATACAGATGAAAATGATGGTGCAGTGCTGATGGAGATGCAAGAATATTGCATTTGAATATTTAAATCTTTAGCTAATACAATTTCAGGTCATAACCCATATGTTTTCAGAAATGTGTACATGTGTAGGTAGACAGGTAACAAGTACTAACTAAGATGGCAAAAAGTGTGAAGCATTTTAATTTAAATAATGACTCTCAATACTGATATTCATAACAGTTCCTTATGCTCCTGTCCAAGAGCCTAGTAAGCCGTTGTCTTGAGAACCCCAGACGTTTAAAAATTCTATAAGCGTAAATTTTTATAACTGTAATTCTCAGCAGCTATGACTGGACTTAGGGAATAGTTTCAGATAGAAGAATCTGACTTTGGAACACAGATGGAGAAATCTAAAACCACACAGCAGCTTTGTGTGACAGATCAAAATTGAATACAGTGTTGGCTGAAACATATGATATCCATGCTTGCTGTCCTTGGCATTCACAAACCTTCATGAAAGACGTGTGACTCGTTAAGACGTCTTCTTTAAAAAGACTTGTTTGTAAAACTAGTCTGAACTATTCACGAAATAGACTGATCCGGTTCTTAAATTTACTGACTCTTCACTTCAAAGAATTTACCATGTGGTTAAATAAACAAACCACTACACTCCAAAACAAATGTTTTTTAAAGGGTTCTGTTTAGAAAAAAGCTCTATTTAGAACCATGTCTTTCCGAAGAACTCTTTTGTACCGAAATTTGTAACAGGAAAGGGTTATTTGGGCCCACATTTATCCGTATAAATTTGTGAAAGCTTATTAGTTATTTTGATACTTCCTCATGATTGGTTGTCGCATGATTGTTTTTCAACCATCATCCTGAGCCGCCTGTGGACTAAGTACACAAACAGGTAAGCTTATATCGTTTATTATATATTTTCTGGTTATTAAATTCAATTTATGGAAATCTGTTAAACCATGTTTCTAAAATATTTTCATGTTACTTTCGTACATCAGGTATTCCTGTTTATGGGAGTAAATGTGTGGGAGACAGGAATTTCTCCCAGTACTGAAAGCATTCAAAAGTTAACATAAGTTAAGATGTGATATTTTGAGTTAATATAGGTTTGTCAACTGCCCCGTGCTTTGAGGAACTGTATTGCTTTGTTTGCTAATGTTTAGTTAGACATTTACCTAATTAACTGCCTAATCTTGTTTATACTGCTTTATTTAGCTTAACTTGGAGCCAAACTCAAACTTCTAATAATTTTAGATTGTTTTGTTTCTATGTCTCATCATTTGAGGACACCTGAGACCAACAGACCCAGCTCTGTTTCAGCTCTGGATCAGCAAGATGCTCAGCCTCCTAATGATAACCACAGCCAGAACGTGATTGGAATCAGCTATATATATATATATATGCTTTCCTGTAGCTCAGTGGTTAGAGTATGGCGTTAACAACGCCAAGGTCATGGGTTCGATCCCAGGGATTGCACATACTCAATGTATAGTGATC
>JAZGTI010000861.1:0-29204 GCA_036877585.1 Botia kubotai | reverse complement strand
AGATAGAAGAATCTGACTTTGGAACACAGATGGAGAAATCTAAAACCACACAGCAGCTTTGTGTGACAGATCAAAATTGAATACAGTGTTGGCTGTGTTGCTTTTTTTATTTCATGTAATTGATAATTGTCTTTGCCAGATTTTATCATTATTGCACCAGTTATCAAATATTATTCTGTTGTTTAAGTAATGATTTGTTATATTTACTTATATTAGTTATATATTTATATTGATGTGATTTATAATGAGATATATTTATATATAATAACATGACAATGTTATTTAATAAATAAACTTTATATTCAATGTTGTGTGACATTTGTTGTGACAAAAAGTAGTAAATGACAGTACTTACCACGTCTTGTAGTTTAGTTCAAACATTTTAAAATTCTGCAAATTAAAATAGAATAGAATATAACTCTCCTAACTTCTGTTCAATAAAACGTTCTTTGTAGAACCACTGAGGCTCTGTATAGCACTTTTAAAGGCAAGGTTGTTCACAAAATCTTATAAAAGGGTTCTGCAAGTGTTACAAGCTGAAGAACCCTTTTATGGTACTATTTAGAGCCATTTTTCCAAAGAGTGTATAATGACTCGCTGCCTGCTTTCCTCTCCTTTGCAGGTAACTGAGACAGGGAAGACTTAAAAATCTCCCTGCTCCTAATTTGTCCACTATACCATGAGCTCTGGCTCCGCCCAAGATGTGGCGGTGGAGAATTTCCTGCGTGACATAGAGAGGCGGGGCCAGTGGCTGCACTGTGCTGTTATTGACTGTGAGGAGGAGCAATCCAGAGGCGACATGAACCTGTTGTACCGCAAAAGTCGGCTGGACTGGAGAAACAGAGATCAGGAAAGCAAGAGAAGGTAAGAGAATGAAAGAAAGAAAGAAGTCCTGACAGTATAAAGAAGGTGAAGAAGAGGTGAAACAGGGAGGAGGAGAAAAAGGAAGAGAGTAGAACAATAAAGATTATAAGCAGCAAGATGAGAGGAATATGACACCAGAACAGCTTAACAGAAAGCTTTTATCTTTCATATTTTATGCTAAACATCCAAATCTTTCGCCCGAGCAACTGAAAGATAAAGGCCAAGAGAGCAGAGAGAATGTTGGATTGTAGCCTGTGTTTCAGGGACAATCTGCCCCTCTGGGGTCCTAATCCATTAATAGACCCTCACATTAAAAAATAGTCGCAAACAGCTGGAGGATTAGAACCTCTGTCTCTAGCTACAGTACGTAACTCCAAACACGTTTCAGGTCCATTTTGTCGTCCTTTACTTACATTTTCCTAAGCAAAACCGTTCCGTTTATTAATCGTTTCATTTTTATAGAATTGACATTAGCCGTTATTTGACTAAATGAACTATCTGCGCACAAAACATTTTCTTTTGGTTTATTGTGTGTGGGGATGGTAACTGAGAATTTTTGTAACTATGTTTTTGATTCGGATACACACTTAGATATTTAATTAATTCAATTGATCGATTTTCCTAAATTAGCAACAAAATTACAACATAAATTGTAGAGTATGTCTGTAACTTCACGTCGTCATATGAAGCATAACAACCAGTCGGTAACTACACTGACGTAAGTTTCATTGGCTTTAAGTGCACATAAGCAGGCACAAATCTTGATTTATTTCAAGTCAGATGTCACAGAATAATGACTCACAGTTCAGTAAGTCATGCTGTATGTTACAGGCTGTAGACGCTTGTTCTGTAATTTGTTTCAGCTGAGCAGGTTTGATTGCTCTCTCTCTCTCTGTCACTCTGTCTGTGTTACTGGATAAAGAGGAAAATGCATTTAGATGATTGTTTGTGACACCTGTGCAAATGGACATCAAAGCGCTTTTCATCCACCCTGTGTTCTACATTCATGACACACGCAGAACCCACACCACATTCTGAGCTCAAAACACGTCTGCTTTTAGCCACCTTTGTATAAATGGCTCTTGCATGCACAGCCACATACACACAGACACGTGCTATCACATTACACATGCACAGTATCTTTAACCAATTATCTTGACTCTCTCACCTCTCTCTCTTCTCTTTCACTTCTTACAGACGTAAAGAGATGCACAAGAGGTAACCCACCCACCCACGCTCTCTCTCTGTCTGGAGGATCTGTCCATTTCCTATCTCATCCACCCACTCCCTTATTCTTCCATCTTCCTCCCTTCTGCTGGTGAATGCAGATGATTCTTATTCATTCATCCATCTCTTCATGTCCCCGTTCCTTTCTCTTCATGCATCACTCTATTAGTCTTTGTATTTGAGTGAACAAGTTAATAAATTTAACATCTTAGCTGCTGATTAATCTTTTAACTGCTAAAAATGATAGTAAACTGATTCTTTATGTGAAGGTGTTTTTAAACTTAAACAAATGTGCTTTTAAATTAACTAAATGCAGAGACAATCATGTAAGAGCCTTGTGCTGTGGATCCTTAAAGGAACAGTGCACTAAAAAATGAAAGTTGTTTATTGTTGTCCCGTGTTGTTACAAAACCCATGTAAGTTTTTCAAGTAATTCAAAACGAGAAATGTTACCATGTTTCATGACCACATTTATGATACTTTAATGGTGCTTTGGTGTTCTTTGTAATTACATGAACAAGGGTGGCCAGTACATTCTTCAAATCTTTCTACATACTTGGAACATGGAAGTAAGGATATCATATGGTTTGGAAAGACATGTTTTTGTTGATGAAAGTGAACAACCCGAAATCCACAAGAGAAGAGTACAGAGAGAACAGAATGTTTGCAGCTTTGAGGCAAACATCATATGACAGATGAGTCTGTTCCCTCTCATTAGATCAGAGAAAGAACTGACCATATGTACAGCAGTTGATACACTGATCTTGTGTAGAATATAGAGCAATATTTTCTGAAATGTATTCATTATTGGTGTATACAATAAACTGAGTTTACCACAGGCACTGATCTAAAGTCAGCTTTTCAAATCCTATTAATAATTAAGGCATAGATTTTAGTAGGAGAAACTAATCCCAGATCAGCAGTTACAGGCAAATATATTCTAAAAAATACTTTGCTAGCGTTTGTATTTATTTGTAGCCACACACATCATATGCACATGTCCTAGAGAAGGCTACGTTTTCCCCAGCCTTACATTAAAATGATGGTGTTATTATAGTTACACAGTGTGCACTCTGTGTGTAAGTCTGAATGTCCCTGATGAATTTGACAGTGAGATAGTTTAACCCATTGCGGCATTTGGTCTAGCTTATATCTGGAAGTCAGCTGTACTGTGAGGTCTTCATTGCCATCTCATATTCTGTGTGTCTTATACCTCATATCCTGCAGTGCTGTTTTTCTGCATGTGTTACACTGTATTAGCTCATCATCATCTTGGCTGTCTTCCTGACAACAGACTGATATACATATAACATGCACTCTTACACATAAGAGTGCTAACACAAACAGCAGAACAATATAATGGTAAGTTGCTTCTGTCTGGTCTCAAGCATGTCAACCCTCATATAGGTCAGAAAGAGAAAGATAAGGGGACATCTGTGGTCAACATATTCCAGTTATGTTTGTAGGAGCTCTAATGAGATCTGTTTTATATCTGTAGTTGTTTCTCAAGACAGCAAGATTAAATAGAAAGCAAATAGGGAATTTTGCGCAAGTCTCCTGCTTGTCAGGTTTATTTTTTCAAAGAAAAATATGCCACTGTTCTCAGATGTGTCTCTTTACATGTAAAAAGTGTTTCATACACTTACAGACGTTTCAATTTAAGGTCAAACATTTCTCACCAAATAATTTCAACTTGATGTTATGCTATCCTCATTAATTACATTAACTTAATATCTAATTCGTAATTTTATTTCTTCTAGGGAGTTTAAAGGGGTCTTGTTATGCGTTTTTACTTTGGCAGCTTTAGTTAGTGTGAAATGTTGCTGTTTGAGCACCAAAACGATTTTCAAACTTACAACGCTCAAAGTTCACTGTAAAGAGAGATTCTTTTTAACAGAAATTTAAGGAGAAACATCTGAATCAAAACTAACAAATCCATAACATTTTTTGCAAGTTGCTACAAGTGCAACATCTGAGCAATATAATTTTTACCAGTAAATAATTTCTCTCTGTACTGTGTGTGTTTCTTCTGATGGCAGCCCACTATTTACCACCCACTACATCATGCCATGCCACACCTGAATTAGCCTGTGTGTGTGTGTGTGTGTGTGTGTGTGTGTGTTTGTGTGTGCATATGCCAGTGTGTGCTCTCAGTTGGCAGAGAAAAAAATCAGCAAACAATAAACAAATGCAAGGCTAGTTGCCATGGAAACAGAGGGAGGTGCATGCTTGCAGATAGAGGACAATGAGAAAAATGCAGAGCGATGGATAAAGAGAGACAGAGAGAGAGAGAGAGCCTGTGGACAAAGTCTTTATTTGTGTTGGGGAAGAGAGTGAAAGATCAGCTGATTAAACAATGTTTGCCGATGTTTCATGGCAGAGGAGAGGAAATATGAGAGGCAGAGAGAAAGGGAGAAAAAAAGAGAAAATTTAAGAAGGCGAGAAAGAATGAATGAGAAACAGAGAGGAAGAAAATGAGTGCAGGCAAGGACAAGGACTGGTCTCTTACAGTCTGGCGTAGGCCACTTTCTGTCTCATTATTCATCTTGACCAAGTGTGTGACTGTGTGTACAGGTTTAACTGTACTTTTAAGAACCACACTTGTAGAAATTCCTTCACAAATGCTGCACAATGAAACATACCAAAAACAGGCATGTGATGACATTTGAGGTGGTTTTCACTAAGCATTCATAAATAAGAAATAATGTTTTGCTTTAAATCTACTGGTCGTTTGTGTGGTGTTTAACCTGGAATGAATACAGTAAAGTCTATGAGATGTGTGTGGTCAGGTTTTGACTACATTTTGGGGACCAGCCAACAGTTCCAATGAGGAAACTTCTTAACAAACATACTATAAAATGCCAAAAAGGCGTGTGTGAGGGTTATGTGTTGAAGTATGTGCAGGCGATAAATGGAAAATCCCCACCATAGAAAAACCAAAATGTTTGTGTGTTTAGGCATTGGTCTGTAAGTGTGTTGTAGTGGGAGGGTGTGTTTTAACTCAGAAAATGAGCAGAGGAGAGAGTAAAATGCGGGCTGTAAAGACAAAAAACGAAATTGACTGGGAGCTATTAATAGAGCTTTTTGTAGTAGAACTCAGAAATGAGGAGAGAGAGAGAGAAAAGAAGAAAGGTGGATGTCTACAGCACAATAAGAAACAAATTTATTCTAATCTCCTAAAGAATCTATATGCAGAGAAATCATTTATTTTCCTTCAATTTCTGATTCCATCTCTCATGCCCAGACCTAACTCTCTCTATCTCTTATTTTCTCACCTCCTATAGCTGTAATTATAAAGATGCCTCTTCTGCGACAGTTGGGAAGGTTCGGGATCTGGCATCATTTCGGCGTCATTTCCGAATGGGATTTATGACGATGCCGGCTTCTCAGGACTTGTCACCCCACTCTTGTGCGGCTGCCATGGCACCACGCTCTCAATCATGCCATGCTGTGGGCACTGGTGAAGAGGAGGATCTGGAGAACGGCTATTATCCAGACTCAGACCCTCAAAACCAGTCAAATCCATCACGCTGCCCCCCAGCTAAGCCTAAACGTCACCCCAACACCAGGCTCAGCTCCACACCCCAGCAGGAACATCCTCCCCGTGGAGTCCACGCACCACCTGACACTCCACCGCCTCCACCTCCGAATCACCCATCCAAACACCCAGAGAAGCAGAATGGTAAGAGGGGAGGTCTTTGTTACATGTAGAAGTCTAGTTTTATTAAATTCAATTGTTTGTGAGCAAATGTATTACTGTCTTTATAAATTACAGGAATAACCTAAACAAAACTTGTATTTTGACTCCTATTCACTTATCTGCTTTGTTTTTCTGCTTTTTTCTTTGGGTCCTCTTGGACAGCAATGAAGAAATCAGATTCAGATGAAATGTCACGGAAAGTTCCCCCATTGAAGCCCAAACGCAGTCCAAGCACACATCTTTCCTTTGACCCCCTACCCCCTCGGGTCCCGCCCTCGACTACACCACTTCCCTTCCAAAGCTCTGAACCCTCTCCACGGGGTGAGGGGGGAGATGATGAGCCGGTTTACATTGAGATGGTGGGGCAGGTTTTTACTCGAGAAACTCATAGTGCCCCCACTCCTCATCCCCTCACACCCTCTGCCACCACGCCTGATTCTGACTCAGACCAAGGAGAGGCTATTTATGAAGAGATGAAATACCCCCTACCAGATGACATGGCTCAAGAAGCCCATCGACGCTTGCCACTCAAACACGAGCGAATCAAATCTTCCAAAGCATACCACTCCTCTATCATCTCGTCCTCCTCTTCCTCAACCCCCTCCTCTCTTCCACGCCCCTTATCTTCCTCTCCTGCCTGCTCCATCTCCAAGCCTAAGGCAACTGTCTCTATCTCCCACTCCTCACCTCTACCCTCATCCTGCTCTTCTGCCTCCTCCACCCCTGTACCTCAACCGCTTTCTTCCTCACCACACCTTCCTCGTGCTCCCACACCCTTCCTGTTGCCAGGGGCCAAGCCTGAACATGAACCCAGCTCCAGTAGGATTCCAGCCCCCTTCCCTAATCTTCTTCAGCACAAGCCCCCACTCCTGGCTTTTCCTCAGCCAGCCGCTGCCTCCAGTGGGGTGGGGGCTCAGCATAAATCTAGCTCGGCCAAGATCAGTGTGCAATCAGCCTCCAGTCTGCCAATGTCTACCAGCACTTCCTCTGGCATGAGCTGCACAAGCACTTCCAAAGAGTCCTCTGGAGTCGAGAAGGATCGAGATAAGGAAAAGAGAGATGGACAGCTGGGACCAGCACCTGGACTCCGTGCTCGAAGTCATTCCACTCCTCTTCCTCCATCATCGAAATCCTCCTCTCCATATTCCCACCACCACCACCATCATAATCCACACCACAGGCCATCCCACTATCACCATTACCGCAAGCCTGAGAAAGAGACCATGGGCAAAGGGCAGGGTCACTCTCAGTCCTCCACCCAGACACAAACACAGTCTAAGGAGGGCAAGTCTGTCAGCTTTCTGCTTAAGTCTGAGAAACCTGAGAGAGAACGAGATAGAGACAGAGGGCGAGACAGAGAAAGAGATCGTGATCGAGAGAGAGATTTGAGCACACCATCATCCAGCCAGACTGATACTCACACCTCAAGCACGTATACACACACTTCTCAAAGCAGTACAAGCACCACACCAACAAGTATGCCACCATCATCATCAACCACAGCACCTTCCTCCTCTTCTTCCTCCACACAGCGCCCACCATCTCGTTCCCATATGCATCGTTCACACACCCCTCACTTGTCCCATGGCCTGCCTGCTTACAAACCTCCCTCCTCTGACAGTCCCTTGCTCTGGACCTACCCCTCTGTTGGCTTCCGTCGGCCACCTGCCTATGACAGCCTGCATGGAGGCTCACAGTTGCCCTCCTTGCACACAGACCCAAATAAAACTGGAAGTGCAACCCAAGCATTGCAGGCCAAGGCTGGGTTCGTTCCATGGGAAAGTGCAGCTAGCTTGGGACTCACCGATGAACAGGCTTACTGGCCCATGCGAAGAAAATTGTCATTCAGTCATGGAAGCCGAGACATGGAGAGTGAGTGATGGGCAGAGAGAGGATCTTATTTTTTTTCTATTTATGTATGGTGATATACAAGTCCAAACATCTGAGACCACTAATAATAATGCTTTGATTTGTATTAATTTTACAACATTCTTTATTCAAAAACTTACAATGTATTTTTTATCTTTTAAAGTTGAACACATTTTTAATCTAGTCTTAGACTTTTGGACTTCACTTTATTTGTTGATTGATCACTCAGTTTCTGTTTGTTATCACTTTTTTTTCTGGCTTCCCTTTAACTGTGTAGAGGAAGATGGACGTGTGTGGAATGGCAGCACAGATGCACTGTTAAGAAGGGAGAGGGATGATATCGGAGGATCCATGCGGGCTGGAGGACACTCTGGGATTCCTGTGCGGGCAACAGGGAGACACAGTGAGAGTTTGGCTGGGGCGGACGGACCACCAGGGTTGAGAGGACTGATACGAGCCGGACTGCCTTTACCTTGCCAAACTTTCCCAGCATGCCGCAACGGAGGTGGGATCCTGATCCTGATTATAGTGGTTTAAACTCTGGATAGAGATCAAGGGTGTTTAGGTTAAAGAAATTCATTTGTAGATTTAAAGTCCACAAATCATTAATAAATTATTTTTGTAATATTTATATCTAGTCTGAAATGTTAATGTCAAAACTGAAATCTGAAACAAAGGAAAATAAAGGAAAAGTCACAAAGCGATAAGCTTAAAATCACAATGGCATGTTAAACAATTTGGTAAGCCTTTAAATTTGACATTATTACTTTAGACATTTCTTGAACTTGGAAAACCAGAGCTTTGTTATTGAAATAATAACTTTGTATCCTTTTGCAGAGTTGGGTCGCCTTGGCAGGTCGTCCTCCACATCAGGAGTGAGGCAAGTGGGGGGTGATGTTCAAAGGCACAGCAGCCTGCCAGCCCGGGAAGCACTTAACCAGGTAACACATGCCAATGCTTTTAAAACTGTCACTAACTATGCATAAACACACACTAAGCATTATTACATACCTGCAATGTTATTGCTATCCATAGCCCATTTTAAACACACTCATCAAAGTACTGTAAAGTGTGCATTATTAGTAAGTATTGCTTGTACCCTGTGTAAAAAACCCTGTACCCTGTGTCAGCGTAAACACCAGTACTTTTAAAGGAATAGTTCACCAAAAAAAATTATTTCCGTCATTTACTAATGATTTACTCAACTAAGTTCATATAACTCATGCAGTATATTCTAAGTATTCTGATGTCATATGATAGATTTGGGTAAGAAACAACCCAAAATTTCCAAAATGAAAATTATCTCATAAGGTAGAAGAGTGCATAATGGATGCACTCTTATAAATGGATGAGTTCCTCTCATAACCCCTTTTCACACATGCTGTCTTTACTGGTAAATTACTGGCAAATTACCGTTAAGAGATCCTATGTGAACGGGACCTTTTAAAAAATTACCTGTAAATCAATCCTGGCAATTTACCAGTAAGAGAAGTTGTAACATGGTGCTATGTATAAATGCATTACTGGTAGAAACAGGATTACTGGTATAACAATTAGAACATTCTGATGCAAATGACGCATTTACTTCATGCTGTTTATGGAAATCAAGATATTGAGATGTTGTTCTAATATGATGTCAATGGGTCAAAAGCAGCTGTGTAAACGTAAACATTTAAACGTTTGCTGTGTAAATGTTTGCAACAAAAATACAGACCTCATGCGTTCGGAAAAAAGTCAAACCCTGTCATGCTTTAAAACACAACACTGGTGCTCACTCTGTATTCAGGTATATTGTATTCAGTCTCAGTATCCTGGTATATTGATGTGTGAATGGAACATTACCAATAAATAGACAGAGCGAACGTAACATGTATTAACCGGTAAATTCATTCTGTCAATTTACTGGTAAATGACCAGGATTACTGTGTAAAAGCGGCTATATTCTTCTCCAGTGAACTGTTAGAACTCCTGTGACTGGATCATTGTGTCAAGAGAAACTCATTTCAGTGAGATGAGAATGATTTGATCATGTGATTAAAAGTTAAACTCACTGATCATTATGAGCTGTAATATGAAAAAGAACTGCCTAAAAATTCTTTAAAAAATGTCAGTTGTTTTCCATAGATAAATTTCATTAATCCGCAAAACCCTTTTAAGCGTATTAAAATTCACACTTTACTGTTGTTTCTTAAAGTACTTTGGATGCTGTTGCAATGACCTTTAAGTCACCTCGCACACCTGCCACATATAAAAACCCAGCCAATAGCATATTTGCATGTGAAGATTTTTAGCTCTAAGTATTCAGTAAATGCTAAGTCTGTGCAGATACTGCAGTAATTAATTTAATACAGCTGTTAACAGTTAACATGCGTAAGTGTAATTGACACTGAGCTTGACAGTTACGGCAGGTGATCTGTAACTAATTTCGTTTTGTGCCCCTGTGGCTGGTGTTCCAGACAGTCATTAGGTAAATCTCTGAGCCCATTGAGTCACCAGCGTCTTCACCCAAACAGGTCTGCAGCTGAGTACAGGGGGAAAGAGGGGGATGAATTCAAAGAAAGGGATGCAGAGAAATGCAGCAGAGGGAAAGAAAGAGAAAGAGAAATGCTGTACAGAATAAAAAAATTGGTGGTGACAGAATAAAAATCACTAAAGTGACAAATGCAGCAGATGGGCAGAGAAAACAGGTGCTGCAGTGAGACAGAATGTTTTTGAGGTTCTGTCAGTCGGTGGCAGGCAAGAGAAAGACGGTCTGTGTGAATGATCAAACTTGAACCTGGTGCCGCTGCCTGTGTCTCTCCGTGACGGTCTGTGACAGGCTTTGATTCTGGCATCAGAGCGCCTCATTCAGAGGTCTTGTTAGAGAGCCATTTTGGGAGTTTTAAATGCTGAATATGTTGAAGAGTGCCAGAGAGAATCCAGACAGACTGTGACCACGTGCACTAGCTTCATGTTTGGGTGTTAATAGATAGGGATATTCCAGTTTGTGTAACTCTGGCAGTTTGTGTGTTGTGTTATATACACTGAGAGACTGGCGTGAAACTGGCAACACATGCAAGCAAGAAGCCTTTATTTTCAATTTACCAACTTGTATGCCACTGTGCAGCAGCCTCTGCTCTTTTCCCCTGGTATGCTGTTGTCTCTTGGAAACGTTCACAGTCAGTGCGTGTGTGTGGCACACAGATTGGCTTTGTGAACTGATTTGACCTTCATTTTAAGAGTAGGAGTGTGGAATGGATGCTGTGAGTTGGCGCTATGCCGCTATCTGGTGGTGTTATGTGATATAGCACAGAGAACACACCCATACCGGCTACAAAATTAAATGCAAGTAAAAGTTGGCTTTGGCAATTAAATTAATTTTCATTTGTCAGTTGGTCTGTAACTTATTTAGGAGCTGTAATACATAGTATTTTTTCGAGAATTGTAGAAATAACAAAAATAAGTAAATGTTCTCAAATAATTAATATTGGACACCCGCACCTGTATAACTGCCTTAGGGGCTCACCTGCTAGAGGTCTTTTCTGTTATAAGAAACAATGTTCAGGCAATATAAGTTTTCTAGATTATGTCTAAGTTACATTTACAGTATTGAGAAAGGTTATCCTGGGTTCGTGTTCTGTTTAAGAAGGAATTGGGATCCTATTAAGTTATTAAAAAGATAAAAACTGTAAATGTTTAATTAACCCAATTTTCTTTCCACATTGGAGAGGATGCACCAAGCATCAAGTCATATATTTGAAATATTTTAGGGGAATTTATATTTTAGGGGAATATTTTAGTCCGTGATACCAGGAGCTTTCCATTAGCATCTCCAATCCCTCCTCTGGAAGTGCACAATTTGGATTCTACTATATTTGCTTGAGCGTTCCACTTTGCAATCAGTTTTTTTAACCAATCACCTGAGCTCTAAATACCATGTGACTACTTACTTTAGAGCCATGATGAAAAATGATGTAATGACAGCGCTGATCGACTGTTGCTTTAACAAGAATGAGTACAGTCCTAAACCTTCACTATCAGCTGTACTCAGATATGATTTGAAAGGCAGCAGTCAGGGAGAAATAGTCCTTAAAAATTAGATGCCTGTCTACTATAATATAATGAAATATTTGTTATTTATATTTTACCTGAACTTTAGTTGGTCATTATTAGTAAAATATGCTTTATGCAGCCAGGTGGTGTAGTTATCTCTATTTCTATTATTTTTCCAACCCTTTCACCTCTCACTTTCTCCCTCTTGCTCTCTCTCCCTCTCCTTGACTCTCTCTCTCTCCCTCACTTTACTTTACTGGCATAATTTTTTTATGTACAATATTACCAAAGCATTTATACACATACATACAGTACACATACATAAAAAGGGAAAATGGGACAAAAGAAAATCTAAAAATAATAGTAATGATTACAAAATTGTAAAAATCTAGTAATGTTTACAATAATAATAATAATAATACAACCAACTGCAAAATAGTAACAGCATGGAGATCAGAACAGTGGTTAGTTTTTAAGGGTGTGCAGTTCAAATATAAATGGCTGTGACAGACACATGACTGCCCTCCTCCAATCAGATTTCACTTTCTCTTTCTCATTCTAGTTCCATGCAATCTCACAGGTTCAGTCTCAGGCTCCCTGCAGTCCATCACTGACCAGGCAGCAACAGTACCAGCAACAGGTCCAGCTCCAGTTCCAGCAGCTGGCTCAGCTCGCGGCCCAGGCCCAGGTCCCCATCAACATTGGCACTAGCGGCACCTCTATAAGCCACACCCAGCGTGATGGCAAACTCCTGGAGGTGATTGAGCGGAAGCGCTGCCTGTGTAAAGAAATTAAAGCTCATCGCAGACCAGATAAGAGCTTATGTAAGCAGGACAGCATGCCTATTTTACCCAGCTGGAGGAGAACACCAGAGCCACGTAAGACTGGAACGCCGCCCTGCCAGAGGCCACAGGCTGTGGTCTGGGACACGGCCATCTGACCACTGGAAAAGGATAACGTGGAGCAGAGTAAGAGATACATGACTTAGAGAATGAGAGTAAAAATCCTTTTTTTCTTTTTTTCTTTTTATGGAGATATGGAAATCTTTTGAGAATGAAAGAACACGGCCTTTGAATGAAGAGATTATGAAAACCCTGGAAAGTTGAAATGGAGAAGTATTAAAAAAGTGTAGTGCAAAAGAGTTCTGCTAAGAAAATAGCATGATTTAGATTCAATCTCTGTGTAGAACCAAGAGAGTTTTTTACACACAGTGTTCATGTGCCATATAACTGCAGCAGCCTCGATACACACACACACTCAAAAACACACAAGAGAGCTACTTCCGTTTAAACTCTCTGACCTGCTGCAAACATAACATGCGCTGCTGAGTTTACAACGTTTTTGAAACACACTGGAAACCCTTGGAGCACTATTACATTTGTACTCTGATGAATATAATCCGTGAGTGAGGAAAAGATGCTTTTCTCCTCTAAGCAATGAAGAAAGAACTTAAGATGTGTAAAGAATTAAGAGATGCTGAAATATCATAGTGGGATTTTCTTCATATCATAAACTGTTTGTGATTTTGGACTTGTGTTTTTACCCACCAGATTTAATCAATTATGCTGCGGTTTCCTGGGCACCCAATAGACTGATGTTTTTTTACATTCCAGATGAGTCAGAGAGTGTGTGTGAGTGTGTGTGTGGTGTGTCATGGTAAATTTCGTATGTGTCTTTGCATTGGAGGTATGTAAGGTTGGACGTAGACTGGAGAGAAAGTGACAAAAGAGAGCAGAACAAGGGAAAAATAAATAAAACAAATATTTACATATCAAATATGTATAAACAAAACACAATTGTACACTTACATATGCTTCCAAACCAGTCATGGATGATGAAGGGCTGTATGGTACTGTCGTAGTTTGTAGAAAAATGATAATTTGATTCATTTGTCTCATTACTGCCTATTGATTGAGTGCCAATTTAATGAGTTCGGTGACATGCAAACCGAAGCAAGCAGTTCAGCAGAAGTTATGTGACTTGTAGCAATATTTGTTAAAACAGAAAACTAATCTCAACAATAATCCCAGTCCAACATACCCACTAAATCACAATGGAGATAAAGATAACAAATAACATCTACGATAGATTGCATTGCATTATTTTACATGGCCAAACCATGTAACATTCACACAAAGCATAATGAAAAATCACAACCACTGAGATTAAAGGAAGAGCTTTATTTGAAAGAATGTATGGAATACAGAGTGCTTTAACAATGTGTCATGGTAATCAGATTAAAAGCAGTTTGACAGCTGCATTTTTGTGTCCGTTTACATTCAATCTGGATCATACTGTAATTCACATCATGAGCTGGCATCCATCGGTCAGCTATTTAAACCTTTTGGAAGTGTATTCTCATTTGTCAATCAACTGAGGTTGCAGTGGGTTGGTATCACATATGGGGTAAGATGACATATTTGAAAGGTCATTGTCAGTCACATCATACTACAGACAGATTCAGCTGTCTAGACATCCAGTTTCTTGAAAAGAAAATAAAGAAACATTTCTTTTTGGAGCAAATTTCACCTCACATGGTCCAACACTCATGTACACATGCGTATATACAGTTGAAGTGCCCTGCTGATTGAGAACATACAGCAGTGCTCTGCAAAAATTGCTGGAATTTTGCACAAAAGAAAACAAATCACATGCTCTCAAGACAACAACAAAAACAATTGTTAAAATCTGTAAAATAAACATGTACAACTGTATTGATTATGTAGCAGTTATTTCCACTTTCATACTTGTAATCAATAAATATATTGTAGCATATAATGTATAAAAGTATAAGGTGTTTAATTGTTTTATACAGAAATTTAGTAGTTTTATCTGTGGCTACCAGTCTACACTGTTCTGAATGGAGCAAGGCAAGCCCTCTCTACTAAAGGAAACCTCCTAGACCAACACCAACATTGTTTTCTGGCTAGTGTCATGCAAGTCCCTTTAAGCAACTTAAGTCTGATTGCATTCATACTCTCACAAACACACTTTCCTGTCTCTGTACAGATCCACCCAGCTTATCGGAATAACATCCAGATATGTTTAAAGTACTTTTGCTGCTATATTAAAATACTACTGTTGCTTACATATCCCTCATTGCTGTTATTAATTTTTCTTGTTAATTTTTTTTAAGTATATATATCTTTTATATGTTTTTTGGAGATTGTGTGGAATGGGATTCTGGGGAGTGGATACTTCTGTAACTGATGGCAATTGAATGTTTCTCAGTTGTTGTGTTCTTTGTATTTAAAAGTTGTTATTTTTAGAATAGTTAGCAACACCAACCTGTATAGTTCTCATACTGCCAACAGTAGTGAGAAATGTGAAAGCAACATTGCAGTGATATTGCCAAGGGTTTGACATGTTGTCACCATGACACCAGGGTTCCATAGCAAGATTGCATCGCCCAGGTGGCCATTTAAATAGTCTTTTTTTAAACAGTACGGAGAACCACAGTAGAAGAGGGTTGGTGCAATGCATGCTGGGAGTTCTTGAAGAATTCCCCTAAACATTTAGTAAGGTTGGGCTGCATCCCAGTCTATATAAATTGTGCCCAGTTTGTACTTCATCTAGTGGAAATTAATTGAGATGAAAAGGGTAACTTAAGTATTATTGGGTAAACTAGTTTACAAAAAACGTCGGCTTTGCGTGTCTACATAAACGGTGGCCACATTATGAGTGCCATAATATATTGATATGGTAAGATACGGTGTACCTTGGAAATCACTGTAGTGCTATATTTGCATTGATATTGTCATGAAATAAATTTTATATGATGAACAGAACATCACATGTGTAGGTATAAGTGTTTGTTTGAGAGAGAGTGAAAGAGATTGTGTTACATTCCACATGTATTCAGGTAATGTTTTCATTCATTCACCTAAAGCTTCAGAATCCAATTTCACAGTAGGATATTCTGACACATTAACGTTAGAACAGGGTCTGTGTAAACCGTCTTTGTAATGCTTCTTTGAAACACAGAGGGCGCCAATTACATTGTGTACGCTACTGTTATTGGCGTAAATATTTAGAATAAGCTATAATCTGCATCAACACTATTTTAGTACAGCTTCTTCAATGGACTTTGTCCTGTCGTGTTGACCTGATATTTATTTGGACTTTGTACAGTCACTTTGACATTACAGAGCAAAAGTTTCATGACATCCACAGGTTATATAATATAGTTCATTTAATATATATTAAATCCTGTAATATCACAGGCTATTGCTAGAACCTCTCACTCAAGAGCCACATACTGTCTTATACTGTAAATCGTATTTCTTTGCCCTCGTCGCAGCAGTGTTGCTCATGCGATATTGTATTAGGAGAAATGGAACTGCATAATTTCCTTTGATAATTGTAGGCCATTGGGAGTCTTTGCACGTCAAACACATCCTAAAAGGAGGCTTGACCTGACATCATTTGAGACTTCCCATGTCAGGCAGGCAAGCATCTCCTTAGAAACAGCCGCGTGAGGTACTGACGGATGCCCCCACAAGTCTCTTTTAACACAGGCTTCAGGGTTTGTCCCCTTGCTAAGAAGGCGGGGGTAAGTAGGTCGCCTGTCATTGGTCAAAAAGTGCCTTGTGTTTTGCACAGGGAGGGGTCAGGGGATGTTTTGTCTGAGGGGGAGGGATGATCGTGGTGGGCAGAACGCCGGGCTTTACAGAGGAAGCAAGACAACCTCTGTTGCTTACAAACTGTGACGAGATTTTTATTTATTTTTTATTATAGTGTTCAGGTTTCTGTAGAGTGTTCAGGTTTATGTAGCGTGTCCTGAAAATCGTTTTTCCCCACCGCATCCATTGAGACCTGAAAGATCGTTGTAACCCTTTCTCCACTTTATTCAAGCCTTAAATAGATTCCATCCCCAGCATTTTATTACTCTCAAAGAGAGTGTTTGCCCAGAGGCTTTGACTCTGTGAGTGCGTATTTATTTCGTTAAGGCAAATGGCAAAGGGTGATAGAAAGAGCGACTGGAAAGAGTTCTTCTGGAACCCAAGAACCCGCGAGTTCTGCGGCAGGACCGCTGGCAGCTGGGGTAAGTCCATTCTTACACAGCATTTACACATTTAAACTTTGCAAACATGCACATTTCTTAATAAGTACCATGTATTAATTTTGTAATACATGGTATAAATTTGTATAAATCTTTACTTTTAATGCAAATATAACTTTTAATGTGCTTTTAATGCATGTGTAAGTCTCTAAACGTAAAAACGTGACTTCTAATCGTTAGTATAGCGAGCGTCACAGTGCAGAGAAGTTCAGTAAAAAACAGTCGCTGTCCGAGGTGCTTAAACTCCGCGAACTACACTACGGTGTGCCGGTGGGGTGCACTTCTGCCTATAATGCGTCGCATGCCTTTTCTCGTTTCCTCTCTGCTGCGCGTTTATGAAGCTTTGAACTGCATTAATTTGGTTCACCGAGAGTTTACCTTAGTTAAATGACCAGAATGTTGGACATCTCTTAGATTCGGATAAACGCACTTATTGATCACTGTCTTATGCTGTGCTTCGCGGATAGAAATGTTGGATGCGCTCCATATCAGCCAACGAGAAAAACAATCCAGACGACAAAACATCTAAACGCAAGCGAGGGAATTTATATTTTGACATGCTCTAAACTTGCTCAAACGGACTAAAAACAACAAGTGGACTAAAAACGCACTTTTATTTCTGTGCATATTGTTACAATGTCAATCTTGCACTGACATTGGAATTATTTAATCTATCCAAAGGCCATTTTGAGTGTGTGGGAACATGAGGTTGTGAATTAGTGTAATCCTTCTCTAATATGCTCATTGGTTGCCCTTGTGAGGCTGATACAATCTATTCAAGTGCCATATATTAATTTACAAGTGAGGGTATGAGTGTGTCTGTGTGTGGGGGGGCTTGAATGGTTTACAAGGACAAATGTGTATAATGACATGTGTATAACAATGTAAACATGGTTTATGCGGCCACTTCCTGTGTGAGTTGGGGTTGGGGGATAGAATATATAGTTTGCACAGTATAAAAACCATTACGTCTACGGAGAGCCCTCAAATGCCAACATGTGTGTGTGTGTGAGAGAGAGAGAGATCAATGTGGGATGCTCTGAGGACTAGCTGCCTAGTTAAGACAGAGTGCTCTGTAAGACTCTTTAATTAGTCTATTTTTGTCTGTGCCAAAACCACAATGAAGCTGCGTATGCTTAGATTCTTTAACAAAGTACATCCTTATTACTGGAGCTTAATAGTGACCTTTTGAGGACTGGAGCTGGAGCAACATTTAAACAGCTGTGTTTGTTATTGAAACTTCTAAGGTTGCTTTCAGAACCTGTGGGGCAAAGAGAGGTCAATACATCAGATAAAACGACTTATATCTGATCTCAGTTCAGCCCCCTGGAAAGTCATACAAAGCTATAGCGTGCATGTCCCCATGTTGTTGCTAAACATCCCTCCTGTAATTGAATTTCCAAACCCCTCCTGAGACTCACTCACAACTCCAAAGCAAACAACATCAAATAATCATAATACTCCCATTTTAAAGAAGCATAAGACTTAAGACATAAAATGTATTTATGCACACCCACTATACCCAATCAGGAAATTGATATACAGAAATAAGAGTGGACAGATTGTTTCCTTTGATCACATGTCTATGTTCCCCTGAAGATGTGTTATATAGCATGGCGGTCTGTTAGGTTTGATGGATTTTGAAACTGATGAATCAGATTAGAGTAAAAAGGAGGTGTGCAGATCTAAAAAGACTGTCAGTGGAGATCCTGTCTGTGCTCATGAATGAGAACATGTAAGCAGCAGATCACAGCAGAATGCTCTGCTGTGCTCTTTCAGGCTGTGTTTGAATTAGAGAGTTGAAAGAGACACGCTGACTTTCATCAGGATGAGAGAGATAAAGAAACAGAAGCACACAGATACTGTATCGCTCTCACTGTGTGCCGTGTCTGACACACACACGCAGATTGTGAAAGGAGCCAGCACAGCTAATCAGGTTACAATAGCCTGTTTTTGCCCCGAAACCAAGTTCACCAAGTAATGTTTCTAGGTACTCAGTGTCCTTAGCGTTCTCCAGAGGTAGACTGTTATTTTTAGGTATTGTGATCCTTTTGGGCTTCATTAGTATTCCTGCTAATGAAGTAAACTTGCTGTCACACATACACACACGCTTTGTAGGGACTTTCTATAGACATAATGACTTTTATACTGTACAAACTGTATATTCTATCCCCCACCTTTCCTAACCCTCACAGAACTCTTTTTGTATTTTTACATTTCCAACCAGGCATTATTTGGTATGGCTGATCCCTACAATGTAGATTTGTGTGACTTTTACCATCCTTGTGGGGACCAAATGTTAGAAAACAAAAACACACCTTGAAGAAACATTATCCTTTCTCACTTTCTCTCTTACACAACTTCTTTTCAGGTGTCTAGACATTGGCATACATTCACTCTCTGTGTTATTCACCAGTAGTGTCCTGTGTGTGTAATACTAGCCTGTAGAGTAACCTGTAGAGTATTATTGCTCAGTGAAAGCCTGTCTATGCGGAGAGCTTCAGGATGCAGGAGAGCAGAGATCTGATATCCCCCCAACATCAGGCAACTTGATCAGCTGTCCCCAGGGGCCTCGTTGCTTTGAGCTCAAGTGACCAGTATAGCTTAATTAGCTCTCCTCAGGCATATGCACTCCTGCTATCCACCACTGCACCAGAGAAACCCAAAACATAAATTTGCAAGACATGCATATATGTGTACAAACATTCACATTGCCACACAGCTTTCTTTATGGACTAAAACAATGTTTAAAATAGTACCCTTCAATTCTGTAAAGCAATGGTGAATATACTATAGTTTGAAGTAAATTTTGAGATTCCTGAAAAAAACCCTCACAGCCTAATCTGTAAGGTTCAACCTGCTCTCCTCCATGTGTCAACACTCATCCTCTTTCACCCAATCTGCCCTGCAGCAGAGCAGGCATTTGCTGTAGAATAACCAGACTTTCTTTGTGGGATGTGTAAACATATGTGTGTTATAGAACAGTGTAGTGAATGGATTGTATAAATATCCGAATGGGGAAGAAGTTAAGAGGATTAAAACTCCTAATTTTTCTCAGTTACATCACCAGAAGGAGAGAGAGTACATTAGAAGCAAAACATTACATGGTCAAAGTCATCAAACAAATATATCATTAATAATATTTTCTAAATGTAATTACTACCTGACCCTTATTTAATTTAAACATTATTATATTTGAATTTAACAAGAATTCCACTGTGTTGTAAAATAAGCATATGATCATTCTGCATGGAGAGTTTTTAGGAGTTTGAGGTTAAGTATGTGTTCAGAATTAATATTTTAATACGATATGTGTTTGTGTGTGTGTGTGTAGGTCTGATCCTGTTATTTTATTTGGCATTCTACGTTTTCTTGGCTGGCTTATTTGTTCTCACCATGTATGTAATGCTGCAGACACTTGATGAACACAAACCAACATACCAAGACAGACTTGTAACTCCAGGTACTACACACAAAACCAACTTCACATCATTATCACAGAACATGGCGTACTTTTACAATTACAACCACACACATTCACACATTCTGTCATTCTTTTTCTTTGTAGGCATGATGATCAGACCCAAAGGGGAGCAACTGGAGCTCACATACACTATACAGTACACAGAGACCTGGGAAAGATACGTCCAAGCCCTCAATAGCTTCCTCTCTCGTGAGTAACATGCTGTTGGATGTGTGTGTGCATGGCATCATGTTTATTTATAAAGCACATTTTATAGCTTGGCCCAATTATCTATACAACAAGCAAAACTGAAAAACAATGAAATTAAAACCATGTATAGAAAGAAATAAAAGTTTAATTTACAAAAAGTAAAACTGAATGAAAACAAACAAAAATGTTAACAAAAATGAATGACCATTGACTTGAATGGCTGCCAAAAAGAATGACCGTTGACGAAAAAGTACACGCTGTACAACCTTACACCATATAAAAAGCTAAGGAATAAAAATGGACCTTTAAGCTGGATTTAAAAGTTACTGAAGGGAGGAACTAATGATAGTAGAGAGTCTGTTTTAAAGCTTGGGGTCGGCAACTAGTTTCCCTTAGATCATTAACAAGATTAGGTAACACTTACTGATGTGAAATTAAATAATTTCATACAGGGTAATGTAACTACCTCAATCCAGATGAATAAAATAAGATGTCAAGTACTGCAATTATTCATTGAAATAAACATATTTAAACATTTAATAAACATTTAAAAATGTGAAAGTTAGGACGTCTGTATTATGTTTCATTGAACAGTATCCTACTGTTTATTTATGCAGCTTACAATGACTCAGCCCAAACCCAGAAGAATATCAACTGTAAACCGGATCAGTACTTTATCCAGGAGGACAGTGGAAGTTTGAAAAATTTTCCGAAGCGTTCCTGCCAATTTAAACGCTCCATTCTGGACAGCTGCTCGGGTAATGAAGATCGTTACTATGGTTACGACAGTGGCCAGCCCTGCGTCATCATCAAGCTCAACCGCGTAAGACAAGGAATAAACTCTGACATGTTTTTGTTTATTTGTTTATTTTTTATAGTTTTTAATGCTCACTATGTATAATAAAATAAATAGTAGCTAGAGCTTGATGTGCAGTGACCCCAGATGCATTAACATGAAAAAGAGAGACTACAGAGGGATACAGGAGGCAACAGTAGTCAAATATACAGTTCGCTATACAAACATTTCACGACTGACAGATCAGAATCAACTATTTTAGACATACATTTGATAAATACTAAGGATTCGACCAACCCATAGAGCGCCATAGAGACAGTGGTCTGACTGTTTATAACTAATTATAACTAATTATCTATTTTCTTTCTGTTTTTGCAGGTTATTGGTCTGTTACCTGGGCTGAACAAACAGGCTCCTTTTGTCACATGTGGTCCTAAGGTGAGAACGACCTGTCTCTTGCCCTCTGTCTCACACACTCTCTCTTTTCTTATCCTTCTCTCTTTTAGAAAAGGATTGATTTCAGATTAAAGTTACATGAGACATTCAACCAGACAGCCAGATTAAATTATCTGGTAATAAGAACTGTGGCCTTCTTCTGAGAAAAGCTGCCATCAAAGACAGACTCGGGCTAATTCATTGATACACTTAGTCAAGAATAAACAAACATGAGCAAGTTCTTTTGACACATGACCGTTTTCTCAACATATGTGTTTGTTACTTCATCATCCCACTATTCCTCCACCTGTTGTTGTATTGTTGTCATTTACTTGTACGTAGATTTCAATGTTGTTTTAGTGTTTGCTCAACATTTGTTGTTTCATGTTGTATTTGTCCATCCTATTTTATCTTATTTCATTGTTGATTGTTTTTTGTGTGTGTTTGTGTTTGTTCCATCTGTTCTCTCCCTCCATTCTTGTCAGAAATACAAAGTTGGGAAAGATGAGTGGGTAAGAATGAAGGACTGATAGAGCTGATTAAGCCTTAGAAACAGAAATCTTAGACACTGTTTTGTTACGGGGTTGTAACAAAACAAAAGATATTATTTTTAGCGTTTCTTAGTGATGAAAGACAAAATGATTCTTATACAATCTGATCATATGCTACACAATTCAAGCATAAGATCAACTCAAGGGGTGATTTGTTTTTTCATTATTTAGGAATAGCAGTTTTGGTATTAGAACAGTCTAATACCCCCTGATTAAATGCTGAGATTAACTCACAATGCCCCCTTCCTGTAGGCTGATGACTCAGATAAACTTGGTGTACTGCAGTACTTTCCCCCCAATGGAACCTTCAATCTCATGTACTACCCATTCTATGGCAAGAAATCCCAGGTACAACTTCACACTCACATCCCTGAAGCAAACAAATACATGCACACATCCTGCACATTTACTTATAAAAGATGTTCCTCAGTAAATTCTATTCAATGCAAAGCTCCTTTTCTTTCTCTTAATGCTTCTGCTGCAGGTAAACTATTCTCAGCCACTAGTGGCCATTAAGTTCCTTAACATCACCAAAAATGAGGACGTCAATGTGGAGTGCAAAATCAATGCTAACAACATTCCTGAGGGCAGTGAACGAGACAAGTTTGCTGGACGTGTTTCCTTCAAACTGAGGATCAACTCCATAAATTAAACAGAAGAACATGTGTACCTTTCTTTTACGCGCACACATGCACACACACACGCCTAGCTAACAGATTGTACAACTATGTGCAGAAAATACAGAGACATAGACAAGAATCCTCAGCCAAGACAGAGCAGAGAATAACAAAAATATTATAATTTAAATAATAGTAATGGTAATTTCTGCATTTAAAATTCTAGAGACTGACTGCATTAGCGAGGTTGTAGAGAGTTAGCATGCTTGTGTGGCTGTGTGCATTTATGTGTGTACATCAGTGTCTGTGTGAGTGATTGCATGTGTGATTTGAAATATTATTTTCTGACACAAAATGTATATTGCATGCACAGCTAGAGGAGCTATTTATTAAAAAAAATATTTTAAACAATATCAATGAGAAAGGGGTTTGATTTTGTGAAACAGAAAAACTCAGTACCTTGTGTAAGATACAATGTTTCATTCATGTGCTTCTGTATTAATTTAGGAGGATGATGGAATTCTAAAAATTATTCCACATCATTTCAGAGCAGTTGTCTATGAGTGATGTGCTCATGTACACTGGCATCATCTTGTGTGTGTTTGGAGTGTCTGGAATCATTTTTGTTTGCATGTGTGCATTAATTCTGATGAGAGGAGTTAAACCCCTCCTCCTGTTTTTGTGGCTTTATAAATTAAGATGTACATTCTCTTTATCTTAAACACAAGCTAACGTTCCTCTCTAGTACACCCAAATAAGCACACATGGGTTAAACACAATCTTTCATGCACATAAACAGGTTGGAAAAGTGTGTGTGAGAATATGTGTGGATTTCTGCATATGTGTGTGTGAGTGTGTTTGACTTATTTTACATTCTTGTTTGTTAAAAATCTTTGTGAACAATTTATTTTTGAGTATATTTTTGGATTTTGTTTGTAAATTTAATCATACCATAGCAAAAATGTACGCATACTTAAAAAGAGCACATTCTTTAAAAGAAGAACAATGGGCTTATTTTTCTGCTGATAAGGAAATCCGAAGTAAAACCAAAACCTCAACCTGCATGAGTCAATAAAACAAACAATTTCACCCAGTTCATTTATAATTTTTGTTTTAATCTCATCTGTCTTCTGTGTCTTTTGAAAAACCTAAAATACCTCTCCAGGGATGTCACCTCGTTCCACACGTGGATGTCTATGAGAAGGTTATTTAAGGTTTACTGTCATGCAGCGATCAGATCATCTATTAGAATGTACACACAGCTGTTGTGTGTCAAAGTCCTTCTGACAATAGTCTACACTCTTCCTAATGCCCTAATCTTTTAATCTCATTACATAATCCTAAATAGGTATGGTGCTTTACACCAACATTGCCCACATTTCATCACAATATTACATTCACATCCACATAATATAAAATTAAGTGTAAACTGATTTACTGAAAACAAATATGTGTGTGTGTGTGTCTAGTACTGATTTGAAAGAAAAGATTATAACAAATGCAAAATTGGTTGCATGCAGGCTTTAAAATAATGATTACTGTGCTGTGTATAAACAGCGCCTCTGGTGGAAAAATTCTGCTGGGCCTCTCCCCTGCCACCAAATGTTTGAGTGGTGAATTACACATACTAGTTTTAATATACAGGAATCTTCTCAAAAGCAATACATGTATTTTGTGTCCTTTTTCTTGTATACATATGCACAAGTATTTTTTCAGGCTGATGAAGAGGGTAATGCAAAAACATGCAATATGAAAAAGATGCTATATTTTTAAAAGAACCTATATTTATAAATATATTGTTTGCCATCTATAAAGAATGTACTGTTATTACCTGGGTAATATAAGATGTTCTGCTGTGCTTATTGTAAAATACAAGGAGGCAAGAACATAATAGTTCATGCTTTAATAGCACAGAATTGATTGTAACCAATACCAAATTGTCTGCAACTCCTTAAATATGCTTCAAAACCTTACAAAAAAACTCTGACAATACAAAGAGCACAATAAAGATGATAATCTTACTGTAATCTGTTTGGATAAACTATTTTAACAGGTTTATAAAGATCAACATGAGCTCCATTCTTAAACTTAGCCAACAAACTGGACCGCTTTTGGAAACAAGAATGGATTTTGCATATCTTTTGCTTAATGTGTACTATTATTTATAATACTATTATTATTAATACTATTATACTAAATACTATTATTTACTAGTATTAATGCTGTGGTTTGGATTTGGAGTATGTCAAGTCATTGAGTGAGTAATGTGAACAGACTCACCATCTTGAAAACATCTTGAAAACATGCACAAAATTAAAGATCAGATAATGTGATTCAGACAGCACTTAATATTCTGAAAACTACTGAAATGTTTAAATAATGATAAACAACTAAAATGTGTTTATTACATTTGAAACCGTACCATACTTTAGTTCATTTGAACAACATTCTTACATATTTTTATTTATACCTTAAACAAATATATTAAAATAAAAAGCAATAAAACAGATTAAAAAATAAAACTGATCATCAAAATGATCAGCAGCATTATTCAAGACTTCATGAGTTACAATTTCATAAAATCTTTGAATGAGACTGATAGGATGATACATCCTCCAACCACCCCACTAACATTTAACATTAAGAAATAGCCTATATGAAGTTGAGAAGGTTGTCCATAGAATTGTCATAGGAGTCAGGTAAGTGATTCTTAACAAAACTAATGAACATGCTCCTAATAAACGTTGATGTTAAACTTCATGTAAATTACTTTCCTTTAACCTATTGGTTTTTAAAGAGGCCTGTGACATTTGAAATTATTTATTCTGAACTCTTCTCCAGAATCTAACGAAAATCTAAACCTTTCCCAAACGAATCAAACTTAAACCTTAAAACTTTTGTTANTTAAAGAGGCCTGTGACATTTGAAATTATTTATTCTGAACTCTTCTCCAGAATCGAACGAAAATCTAAACCTTTCCCAAACGAATCAAACTTAAACCTTAAAACTTTTGTTAAAATATTATTCAACATTAAATCATTTAAATTTTTGTTAAGAACAACAGGGGTTTAAATTGGAACATTGGCCTTAGGGGTGTGTCTTGAAGTTATAAAGAGAACTGACTTATACTTACACTTACTTACAACATATAATGTTTTAAAAAATAATAATAATAAATAATGCTAGGGAGTTAAGTACAAATTTGGCTTTAAAAATACACAGCTCTTACTTATTGCAAAGTCAACATTGTGGCCAATTTCAGTGCGTTAAAAATAGACCTCTGTGGACCTTGTTCTATTTGTAGAAAGGTTTCCCAGAATAATGATGTGATGTAATGACGTTTAGTTGCATGTGAAAAGGTAAATATCCATTCATCCATGACATGTAAACAAAAAGAACGAGTCAGCACATTGATGTGAATAAGCACGATTCGTTCTCAAACGTACAATTGCAAAACCCGATAACAATCATGTTTTGATCACGAACAAAGCACCACTAGTTTGAATAAATTAAGGAAGAACTAGAGTGAACAGTAATTAGGTATCAGTTGCCCAGTTATACTAGTTTTATAACAAATAATTTTCATAAGAATGTGAATTGTAAATCATTCTTCAGCTGAAACAGATTTATTTTGTTTTGTCTGCCATAGTACATTTAAATCTAGTCACTCTCTTTTGATTTTCCTGCCTTGCTGTATCTGTTATAATCATGTTGTGTTATCATAACAGCTACAAAGGAGATTCAATTACAAAATAAATTTAATCACAAAAAACAATGCATTGCTTTCTTTGTGGATGGAATTCTCCATGTGTCTCCATGTGGAATGCTTATCTATTTTTTTAAATTTCACATATGTGTAATAATCTTTATTGGAAAAGTTATTTGTTACTAGTACTGTATAGATGAAAATCATTTGTATTTTCTGCATCCTTTAATGAGTTTTGGCTCACTTATCTTACAAAACAGCCATACATGGAATGTGTGTTAATATTTTTTCAACCTTTGACTGGCTTTTAGAACTAACAAAGATGTGGACATATAAAGCAAGTCCTTTCCAGATAACCGATGACAAACACTGAGCACAGTATCGGTACAACATTTAAAGTCTGTTTCTTGGTTACTATTAAAAGTTATGTAACAGAAATTAGTTTTAAAACGAATATTCTGTGTCTTCATAAAATATGTCTTTTGAAAAAAGTATCAAGAAGTATTAAGTCTTTATTTTTCATCAAATACGTTTGGGCTTCAGTGTGGAAATATGTGAGATGTTATTCAATATAATGTAAATCAAACAGTACCTTATGTACCGTTTAGGCAAAAAGATCTTAAACCACCCCACTGACAATGGTACTATACTTAAGTATTGGTCATACATGATGTCATTAACATATGTTAATGACAAATTTCCCACAGTATACATATGCAAAGTGTATGTAAAGTGGTTTTAGCAGCAAAACAAAGTTTTGTTTTTCTCTACCTCTTTCATTCACAGACCCTTTCAGTTGTTATGAATTTGGTCACTAATAATTATTAATTCTTAAATGTTTCAGTTTTGGTAAATTAAAGAAAGCATACGGTGTGGGTCTCATTTTATCCTGCTGTGTCTTTATTATTTACTTATAAGGGTTCCAAAGTGCAGGTGTTGTATTTCAACATCCTGTACAGAAGCTTTATTACTATTGGTTTCATGTTTATGCGGTCAGCCCTTAGATGGGTCCACCTGCATACTGCGTTCATCAATATCCTATTTGGCTATGACTTTTTTCTTTCTTTCATTTCTTGTCATCCTTCCTCTCTCATTCTATGTTCAGGGTAAGTCCAGCATGCCAGGTTCCTCTAGAGCTACCTGGGTCCTCTCATATACTTCTCCTATCGCTCTCACTACCCTGTTCAACACCACTGATGCGTCTTCCTGTGTATTCACACACATCAACTGATAAAAATAAGGTCTTTCAGGCATGGCAATAAAGGCCAGCTCTGCTGCTTTTCTCACCCACCAGGTATGATGTTGGGCCAGCGTACGCTGGTACGTCTCTTTGCAGAGGTCAGAAGGGCTTCGCAAACGCTCTCCTTCGGCTCCACCCCTAGCTAACTCCTGCAGGAAGTTTTGCAACCAGAGAAGTGCGCGATGCAAACGCAGCAGTGTCCTGCAGCCTGAGTCCGTCTGTTTCTGAAAGTCCACCAAACCATTCTCCAGCTCCCATGTAATCATAGACTGAACAGAGGTGTAACCAAATGTGTCATGAGATATCACCATACCTCTCATCATTATTTTTTCCTTCTCTGCTTCTTTCTCTGCTTTTTGAGACAGGTCACGGATGATGGAGGTCTTTGATTTAATTTCTTGAGATATTAAGCCCACCATTGGGCCTAAGGCTTCCATAAATCTAAAAGGCACAGAAAAATAAGGAAAGATATATTGATAATTGGGGTTGGTGTTATTCAGATATAAGTATATAGCGTTTGGCTAATCATGTAATCTTATGTAATATTTTGTATGTGTAAAAGTTTTTTACTCATGGGGAAAATAAGCACTTAAATTTTGTGTTAACTTACTTGATAAGCTCATCCCAGCTGGCCAGGTAGGGCTTTAACAGCACATCATTAGCTGAGATTGGTGCAGCCTGCAGGTGAGCCAACAATACACCTACTTGAAACTTCTGACCAGGACACACAACCAGTGGAGTCTCACCTTCCTCTGAGCTATTGCTTTTAATAACAGACTGAACCTGAGTAAAAGACAGAGAAAGAAAGTGAAGGTTAAGGAGGGACAGATGTACAGCTGTAAATAAGTGAAAACAAAAGCAACCACAGACTGTCACACAGAGTTAAAGCACTATTCTGACTGATAATGGACCTTTGACACCCTCACGTTTACTATATGGTGTTTTTTCATATTTCCCTATTTCACATATTTCCCTATTCCCTATTTTCATATTTCCCTATATATTTCCCTCACCTTGTTCTTTGAACTATAAATCTTCAGGCATGTATCCCACTGGTGTTCCAGACTCCCATCTGCAATGAAATAGGTAAGGAGTAACAGGGGAAGGTAAATATAAACAGGAGAAACATATCAAGCACACATTTCACGTAGCTGAATCTGACAAATAATTTAAGAATTTTAGCTTAATTTTTTCATCATTAAATTAAGTACAATAAAAGTACAATGAAATTATTACCGCAGATTATAATTTTGGTACCACTTAGACTTTACAGTACTCAAAAATTTAAGCAGTAATTATAATTAAGGTTAAATAATTACATTTTATTGGACTGGATTTTTTAAACAATCTATCAAATGTAAATATTTTCTGTGATTAAAAGGAAAAACATATCAAGCACACGTTTCACATAGCTGAATCATTGTCTGACAAA
>JAZGTI010000860.1:31027-52776 GCA_036877585.1 Botia kubotai | reverse complement strand
TTAGCGGAGAGCGTGTGTCTGTGTAGTTTTCGTTAGCGGAGAGCGTGTGTCTGTGTAGTTTTCGTTAGCGGAGAGCGTGTGTCTGTGTAGTTTTCATTAGCGGAGAGCGTGTGTCTGTGTAGTTTTCGTTAGCGGAGAGCGTGTGTTTGTGTAGTTTTCGTTAGTGGAGAGCGTGTGTTTATGTAGTTTTCGTTAACGGAGAGCGTGTGTCTGTGTAGTTTTCGTTAGTGGAGAGCGTGTGTTTGTGTAGTTTTCATTAGCGGAGAGCGTGTGTCTGTGTAGTTTTCATTAGCGGAGAGCGTGTGTTTGTGTAGTTTTCATTAGCAGAGAGCGTGTGTTTGTGTAGTTTTTGTTAGCAGAGAGTGTGTTTGTGTAGCTGTACCTGTTTGGACTGTGTCGTTTGCTTGGCTCGTTGGGCTCCAGCAGCAGTTCTGTGGAGTCAGCAGGTGTTGCTGCCGTGTTGCTAAGCAGAAGGTGTTCATGCTGGGACAGATATTGTGCTGGAGTCTGTTTAGCTGCCTGAGCACAGTGCAGTAGCTCCCTCTGCAATAATGGCAGGTTAGCCTGCAAGACAATGTTCCCAAACTCAGACTTAAAGCAGACTGTGACCTGGGAATCTGCTCATTGTTACAAAACATTCTGTTTGCTGTTAAACCCCCAGACGGCAATCTTTACCAACATCTCTGTCAGGACAGTCTGTGAATCTTTCAGCCAGAGTGAAAACAGAGATGAGAAATCATTCTGAAAACATTCAGATAAAACACAACAGACTCATCAATGGATAGGCCAAGTTTAGCATGTGAATCTGAGTAATAATGTGAACATAAAAACAAATACTAGATATCTAACACATTGTATTTTGTTAAACCATTTGTCAAACACAGGGAAAAAATGGACAGTTTAGAAAAATGGGGGATATTTCATCTAGTTTAGGGCCCATCTGAGTCTGGATCTAATGTAACCTGTCATAACCTAAAGCTTTTCTCTCTAACACACATTCAGTTTTTATAATGATAAATCTGTTCATCTGGACAGTTTGTTTTCAAGAACTGGTTTAATAAAACGGATTCATTTGTTTATAGTTGTCACTCAGATGTACTGCCAGAGGTCCTTAAACATTTTTCCATAGTCAGTTCTAGTCAGTTCTGTACTGCTGATTTATATCCATCATAATAAATATTCTGTGATTACAGGATTTGCTAAACATGTTAACAAAACAAAGTAGTTCAAGCTGTTTTAAAATTTCAAACAAGAATCTTTATATGATTCCTGCATTTAGTGTCTTTACATCAAGCAATATTATTAGTAGTATGACAGACTTTTCAGAGATATGTTGAACTTCACCTCGGCCTCTCTCACAACTGCTGCCTGTCATTCATAATCTTTTATTTTGTGAAATAGTTATTTAGCACCAGGCTGCACATGCTGCGCAGACCTCATAAAAGTGTTGTGACAGTTTATAGTCGTGTTTCACACCTTTGACTGTCCTTAAGGGTCTTCGCAAACACAGTAAATTAGCAGAGGAAATATTACAAACAGATCTGCCATTTCCTGTTCAACATCTTTCTCACATCATGACATGATTTGAAATAATAGTGATTTTGATTCCTGAAATTACAGGATGGTCTTGAACAGAAAAGTGAATTGAGATGATCTGATTCAAATATCAGCTTGTGTTTGAAAATCTCTCCAGGGATCAGCTAATATCATTCTCATTGTTTCATACTGCAAATTAAAAACAACTGTCCCTCAAATCTTTTCACCATTCCAATCCCCTAAAAACTGAAGACTGCAACATATATAAAGTCCAGATGACCTCACAACTGATCCTGTTTACTTTCTGATTCGTCTTCCTGGTTTCCTTCTGCACAATTTCTGATGTCAGAATCGTCACTTATGAGTGACTTGGTGGCATTCATTTATCGGTCATGTACCTTTAAGAACGGTATGACGAAGGGTCTCAGCGGGAAGTTTGTAGCTTCTTGCAGTCTGGAGTGAAACTCTTCAATTGTGACTGTAGAATTCTGTAGATTTAAAGGGAAATAATTTGGCTCAGACATGAACAAACATGTCTGTACTTCATCTGTAACCACTGAGAGACGTACCACCAGAGCGAGCACCAGGTTTCGAACACTCTCTCCTATTTCAGGTGAGATGTCGTTGCCAAACTGCTGCAGCGTGGTGAGAAAGCGCTTCAGTTTGCTCAGCTGCCGAGCACCACAGGTGGCTGGAAGCTGCTGATTGGCCAGTGAAGAGGAAGAGGAAGATGATGGTCCATTGCTGTATCGCTGTGGTGGGGAGGGAACAGCATTGAGGGTGGGTGGGGAATTACTGATCCCATTGGTCACTGAGGAAAGAGAATAAGTAATGCAGAAACGTAAAGATGAGTGCTCTCTTTAGCTACATCCAAATTCATCAACTTGTAGCCATTTTGTATCCACAAGCACTTAATTAATCTATAACCATAAAGACACTTCTTTTAACTCACTTAAAATTGTTTTTTCAAATACACTTTGGTTCTGCATTCTGTAATACTTTTGAAAGTTTACTTTTGTATTGCAATTGTTTTTGCTTATCCCTCATTTGTTATTCACCCTTGGATAAAAGTGTGTTAAATAATTAAATGTGAATATTACAATGCACAGTTTGCATACTGCAAAAATAAGAGTGGTCTGATAGTTTGAAGACACACTAATCCTAATCTCTCACACACTATATAGTACATTTACATTTATACAGTAGCTGATAGTATGTGTGTGTTTGTGTGTGTCAGTGTGTGTGTCAATGTGAGTGAGTGAGTGTGTGTGTGTCAGGGTGAGTGTGTGTGTCAGTGTGAGTGTGTGTCAGTGTGGGTGAGTGTGTGTCAGTGTGGGTGAGTGTGTGTCAGTGTGGGTGAGTGTGTGTCAGTGTGAGTGTGTGTGTCAGTGTGAGTGAGTGTGTGTGTCAGTGTGGGTGAGTGTGTGTCAGTGTGGGTGAGTGTGTGTCAGTGTGAGTGGGTGTCAGTGTGTGCGTGGGGGCCTCACGTGCTGTGGTGGAGAACACCGCAGGTCGAGGGCCGCTGGGGTTAACTGAGGGCAGGGGGGGCATCATGGACGCTGCTGGTGTTGACTGAGTCTTTCCATGCACTGGGGAACCGGGCATGGCAGGAGCGTTCTTCTCTAAGATGTCAAAAAATGAGAGCCAGAGGAGGAGTAAGACATTGACATCTTACTCTTTCTGTAATCATAAATATTTTTGTTTTGTTCATTTGGAAATATCCATTCAAATCTAATAAACTACAGAACACTCACAGCAGAAGAATCTCTGATCTCATCTACAAAACTGGCCACAAGAAACAGATAAAGAGAAAAATGCCTGTAATCTCAATCCACTCAAAACAGAATATCTTTACCAGATTCATCTCGCATTTGCATCAAGACTTTTTTCCAACCTTCCCACAAATACAAATGATCCAGATTGAATTTGGATCATTCAAGCACCCAAACGCAGCCATTGTGTCTCTAGCAAAACCATTAACAGCCTCATGCATTGATATGCAATTCAGGTGTAAAGAAAGCAAGACAATCCAATCTAGCACAAGCACAAAATCTGCATACATTGTCAGGCTCTCCACACAGAAACTTAACCCTCACAAGACACAACCATGAAGAAAACACCCTTGCTAAAGCCGTCATCTTTCTGGTGAACACCAGATGTTTTCTGCTCTTGTTTAATAGCCATGGACTCCCAACAGCTGAAGTGCAAATGAATCCAGGTTTTGTCTTTGAGAAGAACGCATGATCGCTGAGCCTGTTTGAGAGCAGAGAATCGAGCCATTTCACGCTCGCTAACTAGCCTTCAAAAAAGCTGTCGTCAGCTAAACGCATACTTTCTGCCAGTGAATGGCCACCAAGCCCAAAAGTCGTAGATCAGAGGTGCTTTTGTTCTTTAAGTGCCGTGAGAACACGATCTGCTTCATTCTGAGTATATCAGAGCCCTGAGAAGACTTTTACAAAGGCAGCTAATAGACCCACACAGATCGAGCTGTCAAAGGTCATGAAACGCTTTATAGGAGACGACTTTTCATGCACGGACGGGGTTTTCTGGTGAAAAGCATGTGTTGTTTAATGTTTATTCATGGGAAGCTAATGCACTGAATGTGTTTCTTCATGAGCGATTACTGCCTATATCTTTACTGAACAATGGAACACAGGGCTTAATTTAATGGGATTGTTACAGCAGCCCATCTGAATGTTTAATTCCAGCCACGAGAAACAGATGACACATACAGCGCCTGCAACAGAAGAATTTGAGTGGGTTCGCTCATTTTTTGCATGGTGATTATTATGAAAATTACAAAAACATTTTCCTTCTCTGAACTCAATGTCTCAATGTATGACAGTATATAAAATTATACATTAAAATCACTTTACCATTATGTATATATTCACATCACAGTAAACAGAATGACATTTAATGTTGCACATAAACTTGCTTAATTAACATGAAAATAGTCTTTAAATGCAAAACAGACTGTGTGTCTTTATGCAGAGTAAAATCTTAATTTGGTGGTGAGCTATGAAATTTAATTGACATTTCCTAAGTTCTCATTAGATTCACCATAAGGATAAAGGACCGTTGATGAGCTACAAACAGAAGTGAAAATCATGGGACATCTTTTTCTTCCATGTACACCTGTTTCCTTCTTAGGAGGCAGGAAGTCAATAACATGGGACACACAGTGAGAAAACAGGAGAAACATGGAAACAGGAAAACAAGCCATCTGGGTTTGGGCCACACCATAGGACATACACAAACCCTCCCCACTCGCCTTCTGTTATGAAAGATTATTAGAGCACACCTGTGGAGAACTACAGCATGCCCAACACATTCAACCTGTAAAGATACAGTTTTCAATGTTTCACTAGTTAGACCAGAACTGAAGTTCGTGATCAAACACATAAGAAATGAGAGTTCTGACTCTTAGATCTGATTGGAGTAGCCACATTTTTTAAAATAGCTAATACATGCAAACCAGTGAGCACACATTCATTAAATGTAATATTAATGTGATAACACAAGTCTGTAGAGTACACAGTTCTGTTAGCAGTTATAACACATCAGATCAATAACTGTATGTGCGTCCCCCAATCAACAGCTGTTAACTAACTGTCTCAGAGAGGTTGTGTTGTGTACAGGTATCAGGTAAAGTTAAAACAGAGGAAGAGATGAAAGTACAGCTTTACTGTTAATACCTGCTGGTCAACTAATGTTAATCTTTTTATGAGCAACATTTTATGAGCTAAATGTATTAATTAGAAAATTAATAATGGGTAAAAATGTAAAAATTGAAAAACTTTATATGTATTTCTCCAAAAATATTTATGAAAATATAAAAGAACAAAGCTGATTTGATTGTCAAGGTGACTATGAGAATATAACAAACCCATCTGAATATGTTAAACCTTGAGGCACAAAGAATTGATTTAAAAGCCTTGCCAGCCTTTGTTTAAAATGATATATGAATTTCCATTAAAAGCACTTCACTGCAGCCTGGCTGAATGTTTAGAAATCATTTCAAAACTGCAGAACAACAGCATTAAAATGCAGCGATCTGCCTCTAGCCACAAGAGCAGGAAAACACACCAGCACTGGGGGATGAGAAAGAGCCACAAATACAAAAGAGTTAAGCTATTACTCCATTATGTGTGTGTGTGTGTGTGCGTGCACCATATGGAGCTGATGGGGGTATCAAAAGACAGCTGTGTTCTGTATTCTCACCTGTGATCAAAAGCCACCACTGAGAGACATAGAGAGAGACTCAGAGGAAACAAAATCAAATATCTCAATTTGACAGCAATGAGATTAACTGAAGAGGAGTTTTCCATCCTGAGGAAAATAATGTAATCTTGTGAAACTCCTCAACAAAAGGAGTTTCACAAGATTTCTAATAGGAACTCCAACATTTCTCAAATGCGTGTGCGTTAAATCCAAAGTGAACGTAAATTAAAATCCTAAGTAAATTGCTGCCCTTCTAATTGATTGGCTGGATAATCAATCAATCAATCACTCATTTAGCACCTGCTCTGATCTCACTCAGCTTATTTTAAGAACACAAAGATCAAGCTGTGTCTTCTGACTAAAGACTGATTAATTGTTAAAAATGACATTATCAAAGAGATACTGAAGCTCTTCACACACACAGCTGGTCTGATGGTCTTTTTTCTATCCAGTCAAACCCCTCTGTATGCCAGCTGCAATTCATTGCACGTCTGTTAGTGTGTGTAAGAAACAGAAACTACCACACTGCCATCGGTGTGGTAACAGTATTCTGAACACTTAAATGTGTCAGTTCCTGAATTCTGACACAATATCTCACACATACAGATAAATGCTTTTGTGGTAATATGAAACCATGTAACTATCATTTTCTCTAGTAAGTACCATGGTACTTTAATAGATGTTACATGAACATGGTAGCATGGTTGTACCGTGCTCACCTCACAGTGCTTTATTCAGTCTCACATACTAAACAACAGACTCAAATGACCACTAACTAAAACTCTGTTATATATTTCCTAATTGCTTGGCCTTGAGATGAAACCACTCTATCCAGATTGTTCCATAGCTTCAGGGGTCCCAGTGAGCAGTTAGGGCCACAGTGTGCTGTTAGGGGTCAAAAGTCACTCAGCGCTACAACTTCATAATGTGCCATGATGTCCAACAAACCCTTATTTGTCGGCCACAAGGGGTGAAAGGGTTTAACAGTGTGTCATGGGGGAATAGAGGACAATGGTTTGACTGAGCACCCCTCACACACACCTCCATCATACACAACAGTTAAACGATTGTTTTACTTCTAATCAGCTGGATCAATGGCCGCCTAAATGACAAGATGACAGTTAGGGTTGCTTTGGCTAATCTATAACTTCCTAGCTGTGACCTTCTTCAGCAGCTGCCCAAAAGTGTGTGTGTTTGTGTGTGTGTGTGTGTGTGTGTGGCAGTACCATAGTACATCAATAGTTTCAGATGGCAATATCAAAATATCAATTATAAATATATACCATTGCACTTAAATTTATGTATACAGCTATTTATTTGGAAATCCGCTTTCAAAGCATGGTACTACTATAGTACATACCCCGTCCACAGTACCATGGTACTCTGGCCATATCACCTGTGATACTTCCACTGAACTTTTGGTGAGGTATTAAACAGACAAAGTATTCAAGTAAACCACTGTAAATTGTTCTATGGAAGATAAGTGAAAAAAACTTAAGACAGCAAGTCTGCAGGAGAAAAATCACACACAAAAATACACACACACTGTGCTGTCAGTATGATAGTATGCTGTTTTACACTCTGCTGTGTGTTTGTCAGATCTTGGCAGTAGATTGTGTTAAGGTGATGTTGAGCAGACCTGCAGAAATACACAACATTCAAAGATGGACAGTCTCAGAACTTAGTGAGACAGCCAGAGAAAATCTGCCTATAGGCAGGAAACCTCACAAATGATATGACATGGAGAGCAAAGGAGTCTCTGAGTCTCCTCCAGAGATTTCAACTCTGTCTTTACCTGTCCTCAGATTCGCCAAAGTCAAATTCTTCCAAGACCACATGATCTGAGCTCTGATATTCACATTCATTTCACAGATCTATTCTCTTACTGTATGTCAACAAATGTATTTCTGTTTTAATTTCTGCTAATCAAGTTTAAACAATGAGATGTGCACACACAGATATCTACACACACACACACACACACACAAAGGTCTTCATCCACCACATCTCTCCTTCAGAAGCATCTGCCACATAGATACAAAGGATACAAAGGTACAAACATATCCACACTATATCTGCAGCCCTAAACGCAGAAGCTCAGTATACAAACATGAACAAAACAAAAGCTGGTGATCTAATCCAAAAGATCCACAGAAACACAAACGCATGTGAAGCTCACCTCTTGTCAGTGACGGTACTCTCTCTCTGCCGTGTCTTATTCCAAACAATGCCAATCACTTCACATCAGTTGGCTTGTACCTCTCTCTCTCTCTCTCTCTCTCTCCCTCTCATATGGGAGACATGTGTCTCGAACTCTCCCACATATGTGAGCACTGCAGTCTGAAGTCTTCCTGCTGCCAGTGAGACACAGATGGATTCCAGATGGGATCTGGGATTTAAAAAGACTTCCACGCCTCTCTCTCTCTTTCTTTCATAGTCTGCTGCCTCTTGTTCTTTATCAATAGTCTCTCTCTCTCTCTCTCTCTGTCTCTCTGCTAATTCTGTCTGCAGGGCTGATGTCACTGCCTGGGTAACGCCCAATGTATGGCTTCTGGCCAATCAAATGATGAGCTATATAATGCATTGAGCAAGAGAAGCCGACTGCTCTGGCACTCAAAGACTAAACAATGTACATGCTAGTTGATGGCAGACGGGGGCAGTTACCCATAACACCCCACACTGTGTGCAGGTACTACAGCCTGTATTATTCACAATTTAAGATAGCAGCTGTTGATCTGCTGTTGTTTTGTGTTGCTCTGAAGTTGCTCTTTCATATCTCAGGAGACTGCAGAGTTCTTGTTCATGTTTTCCTGACTTTGTCTCAGGGTTTATTATAAATCCTAGTGGACAAAAAAAACACAAATACGGCAACTGTTGACACACAGAAACAAATCTAGTAAGACCTTTGCAAAATATTAAAACTCTTAATCTGTTATTCTTAAGCGTTATAAAATATGTTATGTACAAACATTTTTATTCACTAGCTTGAAAACTGAGGTTTAGTATAATTCAACATAATTTCAGTTCTTACATATCAGTTTACTGAGTGATTTTCAAAGCAAGCATTTAAAGTAGTTAGGAACGTTGTTGCATTTGATGAGACAGATATTTTATTTTCCCACTTGACAAGGGAGCAATTAGCTGAACTGAGTGTTTATAAATAATAATCTGTGTATCAGATTGTTTTCTACCTGGTGTTGCAAAGATGAAGTGGCAAAAATATCTGACAAGTAATCATTCTCTCCCTCAAACTCTCTCTCTCTCTCTCCCTCTTTCATTTACATTTCAATACACACCTCAAACCTCAACAAAACCATGTCATTACATTCCCAACAGGTCAGACTCTGTTGGAATGAGCAGTAGATGGAGTATGACCTGCAGTGAATGTCACTGCACTTCTGATTCTACTGGAATCAACACTATCCTACAGCTCCATATGTAAGAGGTTTCAATGTGTCCTGTAGCTCATCTGGCTGAGCATTGCGTTAGCAGCACAGAAGGTCCCAGGGAACACACATACTGATTAAATGTATACCTTGAATGTACTGTTACTGTAAGTCTCTTTGAATAAAAGCATCTGCCAACTGTAAATGTAAAAACTGTCAATGTACTGCATCAGGAGAGCAGATGTGAACACACACATAACACACACATGCACAAAAATACACATACATAAATACACATGCAAGCACATAGACACACACACACTCTTTAGACTGCTGTTCTAAATCCAAATCCAAACTGCTCCACACTAAACTCTCTTTGCAGTCATTTCTCAGTGTGTGTGTCTCTGTGTTTACTGTGGCATTCCTCAGTGCGGCTGTCGGCTCCACTCAGTCTGGCCGCTTTACACGCCTGGCAGCCATTAGTTTAAGTAAAAGCCGACACACACACACATGCACTCAAGACACACAGTCAGTGTTTCTATATGTGATTTAGGAGAGGGTGCATGAAATACTGTGTGGGGGGGGGTTTGCTCAGCTTTAGTTTGGGTACAATAATATCAAGTCAGCAGTCGTAAAAACATACAGCTCATGAAGACACAACTTACACTGAATTTGCATGAACTTTCCAACTGAGCTGATTTTATAGCCATAATTAGCCATAATATAAAATTACCGAAATGCTGTGCTCTATGCTCTGCTTCTGTCCTGCATGAGATCAGCTGGGTTTTGTGTGAACAGAGATTTACATACTGCACACAATATTTATAGTGTAATCTACAAAAATAAACAGTGATGAGCTACTTTTACAAGAGATGAAAATAAGACAGAGAAACATGGTGTTCAAACTGAAGAGGTCAAATCCAGAAGCAGATCTGATGATGACCCTGCAGTGTAAACAAACTATATTTAAGACTTATACATGACCTCATTACATGAACAAATAACAGATATACTGTACAGTGACCCCAGTGAGGACACTGAAGGTACACTTAGAAATGTCATTATATAACAATATCTGACTGCACTTACAGAGTACAAACTAAAAATCACCATGACATCGCCTCAGATAACTGAACATCAGGCATCATTTGAGCTCAGATGGCATTTGTTTTGACTCATTCACACATTTTATGATGTGGCTTTAGTTTTCAGATGTGTTTATGGATGCTGTACAGTGTCAGGTGAAAGTATTCAGTTCCTCTGAGCTGGTTTTGGAGGTAAATCTTTGATCTGTGTTATCAGAGCTTTCTGATTGAAATAGATCCGGTGTTTGTTGATTTCTGAGTGCATGAACGTGCAGGAAAGATAACACGCCTCTAATAGGAATATTGTCTTCAAAGACAACCATGAAGGACAATGCAAGCAGTTGAAATGATACAAAGAGCTTCTGTGTTGGACCTTCATGTGCAGAATCCATGCTGAAGGAAATCAAATACTTGCCGATGGCACACAATACATGCTGCACACTATTTTATATAACACAGCATGTTAAATAGTACACATGAACAACTCTGGCTTTTCAACATTTTTTAAAGCATTCAGAAACTCACAAACTGTGCACACTGTACAGCATGAGGGATTGAACATTCTGACAAAACCAGAATCATTGTTTAGTGGAGAAACAGCTTAAAAACAGACAAAACAGACACAAATTTGTGTCTACACACACACACACAGTTCATTCCCACAATCCCTTTGGCATGTTTATTTCATTTCATTTCTGTTCAATTGAATTTTATTTATATAGCACTTTATACAATGTTGCATTGCTTCAAAGCAGAAATACATACAATGAAAACAGAACAGAAAAATGATCAAACATGTACAACACGGAAAACAGAATGTTAACAGAATATTGTTGCAAATGTACATTGTTCATTATAGGATGTATATTAATAAAACTAATTAGGGATACTAAGCTTGCAATTGGTTTATAGATAAAGAGTTGACTGATGATAACTATTGAATACTGTATTAGAAATCCCTGTCATTGTGTGTGAAGGCTCGTACCTCTCTCGTGAACTGATATGGAACTCGTAACCATCAGCTGCTAACAATTCAGACATCCTCCAGTTGAGTTTGAGAGCTTTCATATAAGAAAAAGCATGAGTTTAGACTTACATGAGGGTGAGTAAACGATGACAAACATGTAAAGAAATTTGGAATGGACTTCTCTAAACAAAGGTCTGAGACCCATAATAATCCATGTCTCCAGCAAACTAAGATTCTGGACAACAGTCACTCGCTGGTGGTGAGGGGACTGTTCACTCCGGAGTCTCTACATCTGGATTCGATCCTCTGCAGCCTGTCCTCACAGCGGTGGACGAGGAGAAACATCTGCTGAAGCTAATGACAATTATTGCGTTGTGTTTGCCTTCGTACATAATCCATCCAACACACACAAGCACGCACACACTCACACACCCAGGAGAGAATACAAGGAACATGCAGACATTTAACTTTATCAGCCAAATAGAGGCTTTATAGTCTTTGTGACATTTTAACTCCTCGTCTTCACTGCACACATGAGAGGAATACAATATAACGTAAGGCAGCATTAAAGCATAAGTATATTGTGTGGGGAGCGTCTACTTTATTGTGGCTGGACCGTGGAGTTGGACCGAGGCAAGTCTGCTGCTGCCTGGGGCTCATTTAAACACAAACAGCTGCTTAAACCAGTCAGGTGATCCATACTTCATTCCCCGCTCATACTCTCTCTGACATGCTCAAATTCTCCCACGTGACTGAAGCGCCATGTTGCCAGCGTTGGAGACCGCAGCAGCAAGAGCCAAGACCAATTAAAGAGCTGATTCAAACCTGAAGGGCCCTTTTGTCCTGTGTTTTGTTTTTTAAGTCAGAGGATAGGAATCTAACCACCCCCAACACACACACACACACAAACTCTTGTCAAAGCTGAAGTGGAAAATTATCCCAAAGTCCAAACGTCTCATGTTTCCAGGTGGCTGAAACTAAGAGAGGATGTACACAAGCCTTTAATCTGCCAAATCTCTAACAAAAGCAAATCTTAACTCAACACATATTGATTTTGGACATGACCAAAGCGTTATCCAAAGCAACATTGCATTTGAGGTGTACATTTTCTCAGTAGGTAAAAATATAATTTGGTACAAAAAACAACAATCGCACATCGCACTAACTAATAGCAACTAATATCACTGTAAGTACGCTGCTTTAACATGTCATAGTGTTTGAAGAGAGTAATTAATCAGTTCCTGTTTAATGCCTCCAGTCAAACCACTGGAACTGACACCTGGAATAATGTGACACCCTCCAGGGGTGAAGACTATCACATCACAACATGAGCTACAAGTGAGAGAAGATGCATTAGATCTTGAGGCCAGGAAACCCACAAAGTAAGACAATGACTGACTACAGTGTTCAGATTCCATAACACACACACACACATCTTCTGTAGTGCTGCACTTTACTATATTATATTACTGTTTTCCTTATTTTAATTCTGCACAGGAAACTCAAATTCCTTGTGTGTGTAAACACAATAAAGCTCTAAACAGGCAATAAAGCTCTTTCTATTCTATTCTCTTCTACTCTACCAAATTCTATTCTATTCTTGTCAGGGTCCTGGCTTCTCTTCTTGAGTTTTTTCTTGATTCTCTTGTCAGGATCCTGACAACCCTTGTGTTCTGTGTCAGAGCATAATATTTGGATCCTGGTTCTTGTATCTTAGAGTCAGGATCTAGACTCATGCTCTGTGTCTTTGTGTTCTGTGTCAGAGCATGATGTTTGGATCCTGGTTCTTGTTTCTTAGAGTCAGGATCTAGACTCATGCTCTGTGTCTTTGTGTTCTGTGTCAGAGCATGATGTTTGGATCCTGGTTCTTGTTTCTTAGAGTTAGGATCTAGACTCATGCTCTGTGTCTTTGTGTTCTGTGTCAGAGCATGATGTTTGGATCCTGGTTCTTGTTTCTTAGAGTCAGGATCTAGACTCATGCTCTGTGTCTTTGTGATCTGTGGAACCTTGGTTACTTTTCCTATTTAATGCCCTTGTGTTTGCTGTCTTGTGCTGGTGTATTGATCCTTGTACCCGGTGTGGTTCTTGTTATTTGAAGTCTGCCTTGTGTCAGATGAGCTCACCTGTATTTATACATATATATAAATATATATAAATATCATCTAGTCTTGTTTTGATTTTGTTTTTGTTCTTGTTTTGCCCCGTTGTGGGTTTTTGTTTTAATCTTTTTTTTCTATTCTATTCTAATCAGATGATGTTCAGGTCGTTGAGGACATCTACCATGCTTTTGTGATGATCATTAGTAAGAGGCAAATAAAGCAGTGTGTTTGAGAGGGTGAGCATTGTTACATCAACAAAGACACAGGTCACCCTGCTGATGTGACGTGTGTGTGTGTGTGTGTTTGACAGCTGGGACTGTGCCTCTGACTGTGTGTGCATCTCTTAGTAACTTTCATAATGCAACAGCTTGTGAATGACCCAGGCATGCATTAAACACTCACACAAGATCTCACAGGAACTCAAAAAAGGGACCGTCTGCCTCATTTAGCAGTCTGTTCAACTGGTACTCCTGCTGTTTTGTTCTTGTGTGTGTGTACCTGCTGCTCTCTTGAGATCCAAGCAAAAGGATGAGGTCACAGACGTCAGCAGTCAGACGCCTGGTTAACCCTCCAGGGTAAAATACCTGCTCAAGATGGCTCTCAGTGTTTGTCTGTCACTGTGTACAGAGAGTCTGTCATGGTGTATTCTCTTTTTAGAGCCAAACAGCATCGCATTTTACTTTGTTGTTGTGTTTGAGTTTCCCAATGAGTGAAGTAATTGTGTTTCATTTGTGCTGTTATTTGCTTGAATGTAATTAGTTTGGCAGTATTGTTCTGGTTCAGAGTATCGGTGTGATGAAGGTCAGACTGGAACGTCAGGACAGAAGCTCTGGACCAGTTGAGAGAGGGGATTGGTTTCTTTGCCTAACTCTTGGTATTTGAGGGCTTTATAATATTTATATATCTAAATATATTTATATATATTTAAATAAGGAAAAATCTAAATGAAAATGTGAAAGTTCTCTTCTTATGATACTGTTATATACATTTTCATATGCAGTCTTTCGGTTAAAAAAGAAGCTTGTTTCTGGGATAAATGCTGCATGTACCCACACACCGACGTAGCAGCAGTACAAAGACAGACAGAAGATGTTTAAGAGGCCAGACAGACGTGAGAGACTCAGAAGAGCAGATAGTTTAATATTACTTAACACTCAAACCATTATGCAAATATGAAAACATGGGTGGCTTTTTAATACAGACAGAAGCTTTACAAAAACTGTTTTAGTTTAGATTTGTGTCATTTTAAAACACACACACTAACAGAAATGTATTGCACTCTGCTTAAATGACTGATCACGTTTACCACCTGTGTACTTCTGTTACAATGGTACAGATATCTGAAGGCATGTTGAGAACATCTTTACAGGTGATCTTTAGCTTCTCCAGAAAGGATCCTTTTCTCCTTTTCCACGGTCTCTTTAGTCTCAATGGCCATTTTAAGTTTCTGCCAGAAGACTCTTGTATCTGATCCCGGTTTGGGCCACTGCAAATATGTCCGTTTCTTAACCAGCTTCCTCATTCTGTAGTACGGGGAAAGCTGATGTATGGGAATATCCTCGAGGAAAACTAGAATAAGAACATCTTTCTGTTCATCAAAAAGCCTAAAGCTGGCCACCTGAATCTCGTGTGAACACCAAACACTTTTCAGATAGTTTTGTGTGATCAGACAGATGGTTTTGCGACTGTTATATATGCCATCTATGATGTTGTCAATAATAGCTTTACCCGGCTGGAAATCTCTGTGATGGATGCACAGTTTGAGGCCATGTTGAACCTCCAGGTTTGGAACAAGTTCCTCCAGAACCCAGGGTTCCTCTCGGACGTTGTAGGAAATGAAGGCATCATACTGAAACCCAAGATGATTTTTGACTGTCTTTCTCTTCCTGTCATGGAGGAAAGCTAAGAAGAGATAATACGCATAGATCAGCTGCCACTTCAGGAAGTGGTAGATGAATGAAATGACCAGAGTGAGGAGTATGCTAGAGGAGCTGTAGATGAAGCAGATGAAGTCATAGTTTACATTACAAGATTCAATGTCAAAACTGGCCAGACTTGAACCACTTAAAGAAAGGGGGTAACGACATTTGTATCTGTTCAGGTAAATCACCTGCGTTTTATTGTTCTTGATGGCCCAGTCAATGAACCAAGCGTTACTACAGTCACACGTGAAGCTGTTGTCCTCCAAATCAAGAATTTTCATCTGAGGAAGGGAGTGGATCACAGTTTGGTTTATCAGCTGTAAATCATTCACACTGGCACGTAAAGTTTTAAGACTGGTGAGATTTGCTTCGATTAAGAAGTCTAGTGTCTGAAGGTGAGTTTTGCACAGTGTAAGTCTGTTTAATACTTGTATTGGCTGGAAAAGCGGGGCTGTCAGGGCATATCTGTCTGCAAAATTATTACTGGACAAATCCAAGATGGTAAGATTGGGAGTGTGACTGAATATGTCGACATGCAAAGATTCTATATTAAGATTACCAGCATAAATTGTTTGTAAATGTTTTAGACCTTTCAAAAAATTTGAAGGGATGTGCTTCAACCCTCGACGCTGGCTGTTGATCAGCAACATCTTCAGTTCATTTAAAGAGACAAATGGTGGGCTTTGTAGCTGTTTGTCATGCTCATATGAGATGTAATTACAACTTAAATCCAGTTTCTGTAGCCTGGGGATACTAGAAAAGAATGTTTGTTTGGTTAGTGTTCTTTCTGTAATTTTGTTTGATGCAAGATTGAGATCTATTAAATTGAACAGTCCTGCAAAACCATATGGCTGAATATCTATTATTTGATTATCTGCAAGGTGTAAGACCTGAAGAGACTGTAGTACTTTAAAAGAATTGTTCTTGATTAAACTTAACTTGTTGTTCTTCAGATCCAGGTATTTGAGATTTGGGGGGCCGTATGTGAAAGCATCACTGACTGTTAACAGGTTATTACTGCTCAAAATTAGCTCCTGGAGATTGACTAAATGCTTCAATACACATGCCTGGATTGTCACAATTCTGTTTCGGTGTAAGTAGAGGTATCGTAATTGTGTTAGATTTGCAAAATCAGGGCAGTCAAAATGTTCAATGTCGTTTAGATGAAGGTCGAGTAACTGTAACCTGGGAAGGTCCTGAAGAGTTTCATTCAGTTGTGTCAGTTTGTTCTTTTGTATACGCAACTCTGTCAGGTTTTTTAGATCTTTAAATGCTGATTTATAAATTCTTGACACTCCATTGTTTCTCAGATGTAACTCATTCAGGAGAGCACACGGTCTGAACATGTGACTTTTAAGTACTGAAAGGCAGTTTTCCTCAAAGTGAAGACCCCTCAGTGTGGAAGAACATGCATCCTGCAAGACCCTCTCTACTTTTAACCCCTTCATATTATCTAATGCCATCCAGATAACAGAGGAGAAGCTCTGCATCATGACACCCAGTTGTTTCTCTGAAATCTGATTCTTACTCACATTAAGTATTTGTACAGTGTTTAGAAATGACTTGTCTGAGATAAGCCAGTCCACAGGGCCGTTGTTGAAACAGTGTGCTAAGTCCAGGTACTGAAGTCCGCTAAGGATGTTTTCTGTTATCTTGAACATTGTTAATGGATTAAATGATAAATCCAATGTTTTCAAAGCAGGCAGTGCAAATGGAACGTCACTTGAGTTGAAAACGGTGAAGCTGTTGTTTCCTAAGTAGAGGTGCTGCAAATGTGGTGTTTGAAGGACAGCCTGGAGTCTGGAAATGTGCTTCAACCTGTTGTTAGTGAAGTTTACAACCCTCAGATTGGAAAGAGATACAAAAGACTGATTTTCAATTGTCTCAATGTAGTTTGAGTCAAGCCTCAAATGAGAGAGATTAACAAGACCGTTGAGCAGTTTTGCAGACACAATTTTTAATTTGTTGTTGGACAGGTTGAGTTCCTCCAAGTTCCGCAAGCTACTTAACGTGCCACCTTGTATTTCAGATATCCAGTTGTGAGACATATTTAAATTGATCAGATGTGAAAGTCTGACAAAGTCACCCTGAAGAATGCTGGGGATGAAGTTGAAGGAAATATCCAGAATGATTGTTTTACTGGGTAACAGGGTGGGGATTCTCCTGTAGCCCATCTTGTTGCACAGTATCTTCAGCTCTTCAGAGTATTCATAGGGGAAATAGATGGTGCAGTTATTTAGTGAAAATCCTTCAGCTGGGGTGATTCGTACACAACAATGCAAAACTAGAAAACATACAGAAAGTTTCCAAAAGGTGTCACTTTTCAGGGTGTGGCTTTTCATTTTGATGTTTCCACCGGTACTGCGTGTTTGAAATCTTCTACAGTGAGGAAACACAGAAGCTGACATTTACAGAAGCTCAAAATAGCAACAGACGAAGGCGAACTTCCTTTTGTTTCAGCTTGGCGCACAGTATTAGTGCTCGATCTGCCCCTGAAAACAGAACTTTTGGTTTTGAAAAGAACACGCATCTTCACAACACTATTTAAGAGTATAATACTGTTTCCTTCTGCAATGTCTTGTCATTATATATGTAAATTATAAACTTTAATGAAAAGCAAAAGTGTAAAGAAGACAATTTGTTACTGTAACCAATGTTTTTGACATACAAAGTCAAGCTTGCCATTAAAGACACATCCAGCAATGACAAAATAACTGTACATTCAAAAATGCTTTTATCCAAGAATATTCTGTATTACTTCACTAAAATATTCCTGTCATTAGATTAAAGTACTTAGAGAAAATACAGTATGACTTTCATAGTGGCAATGAAATGGAATTAATAAGCACGTATGCAAGACTCTGTACCTTGTTGGTCCACATTTTCTGGTTGCAGTGTTCAAGTGTAGCAAAAAATGTACTTGAGTAGATCCTGCAGTGATTCTGTTGAGATATTAGTCACAACCCCACTGCCTGCTCATTTGGGAAATGAGCATCACACGTGACGTAAAGATCTGTCAGCCTTAAAGAGATAGTTCACCCAAAAAACTAAATTCCTCCATCATTTACTCACCCTCATGTCATTCCAAACCTGTATGACCTTTTCTTGCTTCTGAGGAACACAAAAGAAGAAATTAACAACAATGACACCCATTGACTTCTATTGTATGGACACAAAACCACTGAGACGTTTCTCAAAATATCCTCTTTTGTGTTTCTCAGAAGATTAGAAGTCATACAGGTTTGGAATGACATAAAGGTGAGTAAATTATTTAATATTTGGCTGAACTGTCCCTTTATAGAGAAACATGAGACAGTAGAAAGAGGCACAAATCAATCAACTGTACCAAAATGAAACAAAAGACGTAATATACATTATATATCACATTTGACATTGCATCACTGACACTACAAATGGACATATTAAACATTTTCAGTTGCTCTGCTAAGCTAGTACAACCCACATGATAGTGAATGTCATTAGTACAGTAAACTTTAGCATGTTCTACATTGTGAAATGTTTTACAGGTGGTAAGGAGATTAAGATGCCAATTCTCATCTCAAAGATCTTGAAGGAACTTGCGGCTGACCAGACTGAAGCTCTGTACGGAGGAACGGCTTGGACCTGCGAGAGGCGACCCATGATGAGGCTGTGCAGACGCTGAAGAAAACATTCTGGAGGGTGAGTTATAACACACTTAACATGGGTTCCCTTTGGCTTCAATAGTAGCTTTCCTTTTACCAAACCATTGACTTTGGTCTACAAGTGTCAAAGAGCAACAACAAGAAGTTGAACAACCCTTCCTTCTATCAAGGCCTAGTGAACTTGTTAAACACTCTGTGTGTTGTGAATCTAACAGTGCCTTTCAGTGGTACTTCCCATTTCAGTGGTTCTTCCCTTATTTGATTTTTTGTCTCCTTTTTTCTGTGTTCTGTCACCACAACCACAAAGATTAAAAATGAAAGACCTTTATCTGAAAGAAACATTGTACAGACAAGGGTTTTATCATAAAGACTGTCTAAAAGCTGTTAACTTTTAGGAGTCGTAGATGGACTTGATAATGGAAAGAAGTCTATAGTGAGTCTGTGTGTGTGTCATCATATTCTCTCTAACACACTCTTTAAGGCAGTGATGTACATGTGAATACTGTACATATATGACCATGTGTATGTTCTCATGTTCACAAGCTCTGACCTCATGGTGGCCTGATTCAAGATTTTTGGTGACACAGTTTGGGTGATTTTTGTCTTTCTCTGTTTCACTACTTAACAAACACAGAAAGTTTTTTAGCTCAGCCGTTAACATAATGTTAATAAGAAATGTAGTTTTTTGTAAGTGTACTTGTTGTCATGTTCTTTATCAGCAGGACACAAACACATTTAATACGTTTTCTCTGTCACAGCTCTTTAACTGGAGACTCAGGGAAACCTCACAGGCCTTGTGATGACCTTGTGACCTTGTGATGATGTTTATGTGTGCTTGTCCTCTAAACACACTCACCCTCAAACATGACCTAAAGTGTAATCTCTCTGTTATCTCCTCCTACATATTTAAAAGAGAAGGTGAGACAGTGAGGGAGAGTGACAGAGCGAGAGAGAGACAGATGAAGGTTATCTGGGAAGGTTTGGGAGCATGAAAATTCCTGCCATTCACTGCAGCTTTTCCCACCAAGCTTGGGTGCAAAAGACCGGATTTGACATATTCACACGCACACACACACACACACACGCATGAGAGTGAGATTTTTAATCATCTGGTGTCAGTGTGATTTACAGGTGTAGTTCTTGATATTAACTGTAAATATGATCCACTAATGCTTGACAACTATAATAGTTTTATCTTTATTTCACAGACATGTTTTTGTCCATAAATCTCAGGGCTCGCAAAATCGCTAGCCCGATGTCCCGGGGCTATTGTGTCATCCAGTCGGGCAACCAAAATGTATTTCCGCCCTGCCCGTCGGGCTCTCTTATGAGGAAAAACATATTGCAGTGCTTTTGCGTTCTAGCACAGATTTAATCGGGTAATTATGTTGTATGTAGTTTTCGGGCATCGGGGAGCCACTATCAATATGTGGGGTATTGAAATCATGTTTGACTGCACACTCGCTTTCGACTTTCAATGCACGATCGCGCTGTGAACTGTGTATCAGTTACTCACCTCTGCAAGATTAAACGCAGTGGAGAGAAAATCACTGATAGTTGTGTGTGTGTGTGTAGTTGTGTGTCTCTTTTACAATATTCTATATTAAAAATAATGTCTTTTTAATTTGGGCTACTTAAATTCATTTCGGCCTACCAAAATCTGAAGAGTGCCTGCCAGAGGGGCTACCAGGGATTTGGAAATTTTGCGAGCCCTGAGTCTGCTCATGCTAATTTCAGTGTACATACATGAGCTCGACCTGCTCCTCTGTGTTTTCAGCAACATTGTTGTGCAGGGCCCTGAGTGACAATGCACTCACATGCATTAAGAGTCAGCGAGTAGCCAGTCAAGCAGATGCCTGTTGCTCCCACAGCAACCTCGCTGTAGGGAATGTGTTGTCTTAACACACCTCTAGAGTTTGTGCTCACAGACAGCTGAGCTGTAGTGTGTCCACATCTTGTGTAGGACTTTTAACTCCTGAAGGGTCTTTGTGCTGCTGATACAGTTCTGACTCCATAAATCCTCTAAGTGTCTGACTGTTGTGATGAATGTTTAGCTGGAGATGTAAGACCTTTGAATGCTGAAATCATGAGAAAACAAATATTCAGAATGAAGCTGCTGTGAGTTGATAGTGAGGAGTGAAGATGAGCCCACATAGACAGTTTTATAGTGTCTGAAGAAGTGTGTATGTGTGTGGCCAACAGGTGACAGCCTGAGGATTTCAGGTACGTAAAAATAAAAGCTGTGTGTGTGTGTGTGTGAGAGAGAGAGAGAGCTGCTGCCCAGCGCCAGAGCCAAGATGAAAGTGCTGCGGCCCAACCTGGACATCAGACACATCAGCTGGATTACAGAGCAGGTGACAAATAAAGACAGATTAATATGAGAGACAATAAACACAACAGAGAATCTTTACCTGATGATCATGAATGGGTGTTTAGGGTCAGAGTGTTGACAGACAGAGATCTGCTGCTGTATGACTCTTTTCCAAGCGCCAGAGAAAATCTCAACAGTCCTGACAAGAGCTATCCTTTAATAACCACCAGGTACACACACACAAACACACACACATAAACACACACATAAACACACCTAATCACTCTCCCACACTCTCACGCATACACACTCACACAGACACACACACACTCAGACACACACACGCGCGTACACACTCACACAGACACACACACACTCACACAGACACACACACACACAGACACACACACACACGTACACACTCACACAGACACACACTCACTCAGACACACACTCACACAGACACACACACACTCACTCAGACACACACACACACACTCTCACGCATACACACTCACACAGACACACACTCACTCAGACACACACAGACACACACACACGCGTACACACTCACA
>JAZGTI010000860.1:0-30977 GCA_036877585.1 Botia kubotai | reverse complement strand
CTCTCACGCATACACACTCACACAGACACACACTCACTCAGACACACACAGACACACACATACTCTCACGCATACACACTCACACAGACACACACTCACTCAGACACACACTCACACAGACACACACACACACTCACTCAGACACACACAGACACACTCTCACGCATACACACTCACACAGACACACACTCACTCAGACACACACAGACACACACATACTCTCACGCATACACACTCACACAGACACACACACACACTCAGACACACACAGACACACACACACACACACGTGTACACACTCACACAGACACACACTCACACGAACACACACAGACACACTCACACAGACACGAGTTGAGTGTGTTTGTGTTTCTCAGGCTGGTTCATTTTGGGCCGTGTAAGAGCTGGTCTTTACACGCCTCTGAGCTGACCTTCGGCCTGCGCTTGGGCACTAAACAGGGTGTGCAGCCTCATCTCCTCAGCGTGGACAAACCTCATGATCTGTCCTCATGGACACGCCTGCTGGTGGAAGGCTGTCACAGTGCCGCTGAGCTTGTACAGGAAGTGACTACAGGTTTAACATGTTGTTTCTGTTGGTTAGTAAATATCTTTGGATAATGTCGGACACTCAATCACATACAGCTGAACACAGTGACTGTAAACAGATCGATGGTATTGGTTTATGGGTTTGTATGGACTCACGTTGCCCTCTACTGGTTAACTTAATGCTCTATAATAGTTTATATATAGTATAATAGTTTTTTAATAGTGTGTGTGGTCTGATAAAATTAGAGGGATACATGAGGGATCAGATTTCAGGTTTTGCCTTCATTGTTTCACACATTTTTTAGGAGCACAGGGTAACACATCATCATCTTTTTCCTCTGTGTTGTATCTTGTAGTTGGAATGGAAGGTCTTGTATGTTGAGTATTCATACAGATAAAGGATTCACGCTGTTTACGGAGGTGTCTGGCGTCAGGAGAAATGTTCTCCTCCAGCAGCTATTTGAGCGTCTGCACGTCTTCAGATGACGACGACCGTATGATCTTCCTGGACTTTTGGAGGACCAGAAGCAGAGATTGTGAGAAAGATTGTACCTGTTTCTGTTTATTTGTTCACCCATTAAGAAAAATGAACAGTCAAACCCAGAAGGAAATTTTATTGCTTTTAATATAAAGAGTTTTTTATTTCCTATATCTGTTGTTTTCATCTGTTTTTGTAAGTAAACAGGTGAATCTGTAATATGTCTGGGTTTTTGTGTTTCGTATGAGGGTGTGATGTCTTGTTTTTTCTGTTTTCAGCAACTGGATCTTCACTCCTGCCCTAAAACCATTGTCTTCATCATTCACTCCTTTCTCTCCACCAAGGTCAAGTGGCTAGGACTGTTGGCATGACGACCAGCATTTGGAGACCCGCCACTTGTCAAATGCCATAACGACAGAAGTGATTGGAGGACCAGTGAACATCAAACCAAATTTTCACCACAGACTGTCAGGGGCCTGTCCTCAGGCCCTGAGGGCCAAGAGAAGCTGGCAAAAACCATTCAAAGAAAACTTCCTCTTTCTTTCTCGTAGGCCTGGACCTATTAACTATGTGTTTGTTTCTTATCTAAACCTTATGAATGGTTTTGTATGGCATATAATATTCATTTGAAGGAGTTTTGACTATATAATATATAATAATGCTGCCTAATGTTTCAGACAGGCTGCGGATCAGGAGATCATGTTACTAGAGTTTGAAACAGAATCTGAAACCAGCAGCTACTTTCATCTGAAAACTACAAAATTCACATTTGCCAGTGAAAACCCTCAACATACTTAGTAAATCTTCTAATTAGACTTTTCTTTAAATGTAATCGTTATAAATCACTCTGCAGATGAACCACTGATCACTGGATAAACAGGCCAAACTCTTGAATTGCACCCCGGAACACTGAAGGTATCAAATGTTCATACCATGCTACTTTATAATTACCATGTTCATATATCATGGTATTTCCGTGCTACCAAGGTACATCTCAGATAACCATGGTACAAAACAGCATGGTAATACCATGGTACTTTTTTGTAACGGAAAGAGGTCTCCTTGTTTCTCAAGTCCTACAAATAAAACTTTGGATTATTTCTCAAAACACTAACTAGAAATGTTAGTTGTTAGATGTTGTACTGACCTCTATTGGCAAGTTCGAATAATACTGCAGTACAGTACATCTACTGTCTCTGGCTGTGTGTGGAATACATACTATCATACCGTTATTATTATTGCTGCTGTAGTGTAGTGTGTGTATTATGCATATTCCGCTCAGGATACTGGGATAAACTCCTTAATATGCTGCATAATATGACAAGAACACTCACAGTACAGAGTGCCAATCAAATTCCTCTTTTCCAGTGTGTGACAGAATTCCAGAATTCCATAAAATTTAGATGATTTCATTTGGATTACCCAAAGGGAAGACCTTTAATCCAAAACTAGATAGAAATTGCAAAATATATATATTTTTATCCAAGACCATAACAAAAAAATTTACAATTAAACATGTAACATATGCATATATGAATATATGTGACTACCAAGTAGCGTATTACTGTTGCACATTACATGCATACTGTTTCACATACTATGAAAAACAGTATGCTAGTATTCTATTAAAAACACCCATATATTGTTCTTCAAACTGACAGTGTAAAGATAATGCGACTCCAGGGACGCATGTATCTGTGTGCTGCAGTGTTACATACAACTTATTTGAGTTTCAATGTCTACATTTTGTTTTGAAACAGTTTTGGTCTCTTCATTGTAATTGTATCATGTAAAAATTCTCCTCTCAAAGAGGAATGTTTGAAATAAACTGTCCCGATGCAATGTAGAAAAGATCTTTTCTGTGTCCTTTTTAAACTACAAAATGTTTATGTATCATTTAAACTAAAGTATTCAAGCTATATGAAAATCATTTGATCCTTATTTAAACAACAGAGTGCCTTCTAGGGTTGTTTGTATATAAAATTGCAATGAATGAGTTCACAGAAGAGTGTTAAAACCCTTTAGTGGTTAATGATGAGTTAGACTTACCACAAAAATTACACTGTAAGTTACAGAACAGAGCAGTGAAATTCAATACAAATATTAATACACTGTAACAAAAAATAAACTATATGAATAAATCTGACTGTCAATTTAGGAGAAAGTTAATTCGCAGAAGGAGATATAATGCAGTTCTCGGTTATCTCAGATATTGGGTGTTCAGGTGAAAGCCACCACTGAACTGTGACAGAACAGTTGAAATGTTAAAGATGTCATTTGTGTGTTTTTAGAATTGTTGCTCTTGTTTTCTCACTTGTAGAAAACAAAAAGCTTCTTTCAGACTCGAACACAATGTGTCAGTGTTGGACACCAGTATGACCCACCAGTATCATGACCCACCAGTATCATGACCCACCAGTATCATGACACACCAGTATCATGACACACCAGACGAGAATGATTCAGACAAACCAGAGCCTACAGCATGATTATTTACATTATAATACAAGCTAAATTGTTTTTGGTTTTATTTAATGTAAGTCATTTAAATTTAATGTTAATTTAGTATCACACACAAAACGTGTTGTGGAGATCATATGTTGTGAGGGATCAGTGTGGTATTAATAATGTCACAGCATTACACTTCCTGACAGTGTAATGTCTACATGAAATATATTATTGAATATAAATATAATATTAATAAATATATATATTAAATATAGCTGCAAGCAGCAGTGACGGGGTCAAGCCCATGAGTGCCACTACGGGCATTTGATGCTTGAGCAATGAGATTAAGAAAAATACCATGAGAAAAACAGTTATTTAAGAAAACATGAGTAAAACCAATTACAGCACAATAAAGTGATTTACACATTTCGTCCAGTGGGTGGGGCTGTCACCAATTTTGTTTTAATGTAGTCAGAATGTTGTGACACTGACACCTACAAAGTTTCGTGTCAATATACCAAAGTGTTGCCAAGAAACAGCCGTATATCCATTTTAGAATGCTTATCGTTGAATTAGTTAAAGCGCTGTATGAGAACGGAATGGCCGATCGCAAATCTCTTAATAACATTTTGTCAGGCATGTGTGTAGATGATGCATACCGTTTTCGTCCAAAACAGACAAACGCAGTACGAGGAGTTCTAAAAAGTAGGCGTAACAAAATTTTTTAAATGGTCAACAGGAAGTAGCATTGATTATGACAAATGGAGTATCCTAGAACTCAGCATGAGCCACAGAATTTAAAGAAAGAGGTTGCATGACAATATGTTATTGCAATCACTTATTATAAGCATTTTCATAAATTGTACTATATATTTTGGCTGTATATGGCCCCAAACTTTGCAGGTCACCTGAGAATATGGTAATGATAAACCGTACAAAGTTTCGCAACGATACATAACTGCGTTTGTCAAATACTACATTTTATGACAAAATTGAAAATGGGAGACGCCCACAATGACCGACCATGGAACATCAGATATTGTTTGACTCAGCATGCCTCAAAGAATCTAAAGAGCCCACTGACATTATTATAGATCAAAGAACTCAAAGGTTATGAGCAAAAATAGCAATTTTTCATGTTTCTGGACCAGTAGGTGGCGCTGTGACAAAACGGGGCATGCACCCTCAGTTCATGCCTGTAATGACATGTACCATGTTTCGTGCCAATATACCAAAGCGTTCTGAAGATACAGCCTTATATTCATAATTGCACGCTCTTTGTCAAATTCATTTACGTGCTATATGTGAACGAATCAACCAATCAAAAATCTTTTAATAACTTTTTGTCTGGGATGTATGTAGATGATGTATGTCAAATTTGGTGCAAATCGGACAAACGCCCTAGGAGGAGTTCAAAAAAGTAGGTTTTTTAAAAAATTCAAAATGGCGGAAGAATTTTCATGACGGAAAATGACGGAAAAGCTTTCGACTCGGCATGAGCCAAGGAAGCGGGGGAAAAGAATTTTGTTTCTAGCCCTTACGGTTCAAAAGTTATGAGCACAAACGTAAGTCAAAGTTTGGACAGTTGGTGGCGCTACAGGGATTGATGCAGGGACTCCAAAATTGGTGTAGTTAATACTACACCATACTGCCCTCTATCAATGTGACAAATTTCATAACTTTCCTATGTTCGGTTCTATGGGCGGCCATAGACTTCAAGAGCGGAAGAAGAAGAAAACGGTTTCAATAAACATTTGAACCCAAGGCAAACACAAGGTTATTAAAAATGGACTAAAATCAGAAAGTATAAACACAGGAGGGTGCAGCCAACAGAGGGTGCTGTGATCCAGCACAGGACATCCCATAATGCTCACACACACACACACACAATAGTTTGTGTTTATTACAGAAGATAAAATGTATTCTGTAGAGATGTCATTGTGTGACAATTCTGTATTCACCTTTTAGAGCAGGCTTGTGAAACTTGTTGTGTCTTGTAAAAAAATAGCAAACCACTTTAACTGAAGCAGGTTTCTCTCTGTTCTGGTTGCCGCAAGCTGGAATTATGGGTAGTCATTTCATATTAAGACATCATTTTTTTCCTCACTCTTTATATGATTGTTATTTTGACAGTTAGTACTAAAGAGGCAGGTTAGGGTTATTAAATATGTCAGGGCCTATTGTATTTTTTCACAAGAAAGCTTCCTGGAAATGTTCCATCTTGGCTACTTTTATTTGCGCAAATGTAGTTCTGATTTTTAAAGTAGGCTGTTATAAGTGCAGCGGAGAAAGACTGAACAGAATTCTGAGTAACACTGAAAGACAGAGAGAGAGAGAGAGAGACCAATATGGCAGATTGAAAGAGCAACAAGGTTGTATTAGAACAGCTGGTTTACATCAAGCTTCCAAAAATAATTTCTTCATCTCTCAGTTTCACCTTCTCTCGTCTCTTGACTCTTTATAGAGTAAAAAAACACAAGGAACTCATGTTAGATATGTTTGCAAGACACTCTGACTTCTTTAATCATCGATGTTGAAGACCTCATGAAGTGTTTGACAAACACAGTTTTCTGTGTTGATACTTTTGTTAACATTTAGAAATACACTAGCACATTGACTCCAATTTCTTAAGACCAGCAAACATCTGTTAAATATTTCTCCACAGTGAACACTATGTAAACTCTGTGTATTGAATGAGTGTTTTTTACTTCAGGACAAACCACTGAAATGAAACAACAGAATGGTGTGACAGGATGAAACATTCTTTAATTATGTAAATGATTATTGTTTGAAACAGATCGATATAAAGAGAACTTGAATCATTTCAGGATTTATTTCATTTTAGTTTGGATTAATTTAGTTCCTTTGAGAACTTTAATACAATTCTAATTTAACTTTAATTTAACTTTAATCCATTTATTTCAGTGTGTGTGTTAAGACATTTAGATTGCTCTCAGTTTTCAGGTGTCTTCATAGTGAAAATTTAAAATGGCAGCTCACTAAAAATGAAAATTCTGTTATACTCTGTTATATGAATTAGGCACAACACTTTTGAATGCAATTTGGAGCTTAACAGGCATGTTCATTCTAAAAAAGATTCACAAACAATAAATTATAGTGAATAAAAGACATGAGAGTCAATAAACAGCGATGCTCATTTATACTATTTCTGTTTACTGATTTAAACAACTGAAAAACATACACTTTCATTAGTAGTGGAAGAGTAACATTTGGACATTTAGCTTCTTTACATGTTTAAAGCAAATATCATCTGGTGTTATAATTTGGTCAAACAAGTTCTGCTCAGCTCTGGGCGGAGTCATTTGCAGGGGCTAAAACCATAAGTAGCACTTCCTGTTTATCATAACCATTTCCTTTTTATCTTTTACCATTTATCTATTACCATTATTTTCCAATATATATATATTTTTACTGTAATATTTGTTTATGAACACTGCAAAGATTTTAAATAATCTCTTTTAACTTACATTTCTTCTTTGAATTTTTCTTTTTTAAATATTATATTATTAAATATATATAAATATTATATATATACATATATATATATAATACTTATAAATATTTAAACCTTTGCCTTTCCTGATTCTGTGCCCTAATTCATCATACAACAATTTTACCAACATCACTACATCTGCTTCGATCTGTGTGTGTGAAGTTCACATGCCTTGAGAACTTCATGGGGGGGATTGTTCCTTAAATTAACTGACCTCTTTAACCTTTAACAGCGGCTTTAGCACATTGTACCAAAACTATGAGAACCAGTTTTGCGTTGGAGGTCTGACTCACTCTCCAGTTATGAATGACCCAAGATCAGTTCAAATTCTGGAACACATCTGTTATTTTGTTACGAGCGCGGCTGCACTCGTGGTTTCTCTGGGTAGATGTGGGCAGGTACAAGCCAATTGTACCACCATTAACTTTGAGAGAGTTTTTCTCTCAAACACAGACTTCCTCTCGTACAGGTGAAGCACGTTCACAAGGCTGTATCATCAACACAGTCTGGACGTGGAGATATGAAACTGATGTTACAGTAAATTAAAGAACCCAGACTGTTTAATCTGGTTCACGCCCACATCACTTATGAGGACAGATTCTCACGTGCTGGATGATAACTAAATTATACAGCCAAATGTTCTGTTATTGCATTATTGTTGTTATCTGTTACTGTTTGAAGAAAAGGACAAAACAAAACTCAGAAGTGGTCTGATCACAAAACATAAAGAAAGAAAAAATTATATTTTGCAAATAAGGTCTTTTTTCAGGACCTTTTAAATGTAATTAAGATTCACCTCACATATATATATTTACCCCACACACACACACACATATATATATATATATATATATTATAAAGATATATGTGAAAGATATATTATATACCAGTGTGCGATCTCATGCTTTAGACCGGCCACAGTTACACACAGTTGTTTTGTCTTGAGTTACACAATTGTCCTTCCTAAAACCCTGCTGAATATTGAATAGAAAGGCATGCAAAGAAAAACACAAACTTGTTTTAAAAATAAAAAACGGTTTTCTCGTCAAATCCGCCCACATTTCCTGAGCACACTCACTCTCTTTCTTCTTTAAAAAAAGACCAAAGAAAAAGTCTGAGAAAAAGGTAGAGAGGAAAAGATTTAAACTACCCTCCTGTTAAAGAAAACCAGACCAGTTACACATGTGGTCTTGTTAGCTAAAAATGTTGACATGGAAACCATCGCACAATGTTACATGCACAACATCAATGGGAGAGAAAATGACAAGACACTGAAAAAGAAACAAGAAAAGCACAGCTGCACCAGTGGAAAGTTTGTGTAGCAGGTCTGCTTGCTTTACCACTCACACCAGCATTCAGCTCTCAGGTCTTTTAAAATACCTTCAGAACAATTTGAAGATGCCAATTGTTGATATATAATTACAGTATAAAACTGATGTGTTTGGAAGAGCTCAGATCATGTGGTATTGGGCGAATTTGATGTGAAATATGTTTGACTGCCGACAGGATGAGCACAGGGTAAGGTAGCATGGAGATCTCGTCTAAAACACGTAAGATTGCTGGTGTTTTTCAAAAGACAAATCTCTGACAAGCAGGAGATCTCAATCAAACATCAGTGAGGTCTAGGAGACAGAACTAAGACATTGTGAATTTATTTCAGCTATTTAGATCCCAACAAAATATCCAAGCTTGTGGCTTTATTGCAATACACACAACAACACAATCACACAAAAATGATTTTTTTCTCCATCATTGAATGTTTGATTAAGAATGTATAACTGAGGTTCACTATAATGTGAGTCATTGCACATGCTGGCAGGTACAGTTTTTTGATTGTTGAATAGTCGTCTATTCGCCAATTTAGCTCCGGAAGAAATGTTGCCACAATATATGTGAGAGATGTGGCAGTTTTACTGTGTTTGTGAACTGAAATATGAATAATATAAACATAATGTAAATACAGTTATAGCTTCAGATACAACAGTAAAAACCTTGTGATGCTGGTCAGTGTAAGGGTCTCCAAATAAATGTTGTGTTGAGGTAATAACTGTATATCCTTTAATTTAGCATCAGGAGTTAACATATATATGTGATATATGTGATATTGCATGTATGTTATTATGGTACTAAATGATCTGTAAATCAAATAAAAGATGAGCACAGTTCTCTGATTTAACGTTTTTATTACAGACAAATAGAAACAGAAAAGCATAGTGACACAAACATGAGCAGTCTGGCAATAAAAGAGAAAAAACAGCATTCAAAAAGTAAATAAAAATAGCAACTGTCTTCATCATCATCATCATGAAAAACAAAACAAAAAACAAACAATAGAATTCAAATATAGTTATAAGCAAACTGATCTTATTTTGTTCATAAATAGAAACCTGTTAAACATTATTAAATATTAAGTGATGGGCAACTTGCTGATGACAATTTAAAAATAATTATCATTGCTGACTTTACAAATAAAATAATTACAACTGGCAGGTTTGTACACAAATTAAATGTCTTAGAAGTGTCTGTTTATTCAACTAAAATAGTATGCTACAGTAGAAAAAAAGATTAAAATTAAACGTGACTAAATAATTAAAAGTATTTAAATTTTTTCCCACAAAACTTAAAAGATGAAATCAACACAATAAAACGTCTAGCAAAAGCTACTAGAAAACTATAGAATCACTGTTTTTTTACTGTGTGCTGTAAAATCTCACATTATTGTTTCCATGTCATACTGGTGGATCTTACGTCAGTCCAGACCAGGCGCCCATCACAACTGCTGCTTTAGACCTGACACACTCCACACAAGTTCATTAATGCAGATTCTGGTGGGTCACGGGTCGCTGTAAAAGTGTCCCCTGTAAATATCTTTCTGCTTGAAGAATACATCCAGTTTAATGCACAGACACATAAGGGTCACTCTATCACCCCTCTGAGTACTGACACAGAAACGCATGGCAGAGTCATGCACTCACAAAGCACTAGTGTGTGTTTATGTACTCATGTATGTTTCTGGTCTTAGTTAGCCAGTCTGCTTACATCTGTCACATTTATAACCTGAGAGTAAATTAACAAAAAAAAAACAAAATGTTTGTGTTTCCTCAGCCAGAGTTGAGGAGAAGTTGGTTTGAAAATCAAAGCGAGGCTCCTGATAAATGGGGAAGCCTAAACAAAGAGTCGGTCTAGAGAATCTTTCTGTTTCTCTCACCAGTGCGCAGAGATTTTAATGCAATATTGTGTATGTGTAGAAACAGTCTTCTGATACCACAGGCTGCTCAGTTACACAACACCCCTTTACAAAATAGCACTTCAAATACAAATCAATGAACTCATATTAAAGAAGAAAAATTCTTCCCAATTTGACCCCTAAAAAGTCATATTTACAGTCACACTATGACAGATCAGTTTGAAAGACCTATGCAGGTCTTCACGATTACAAAAGTCATATTTATTGATTTTTATTTTGTTAATTTCTATATTCTTTTGCCTTTCTTACCAAAATTCAAAGAGTATCAGGTGACAAATAACATCCTGCCCTCAGAAGAGCATTTTCTAAAAAGGATCTGTTATTGGCCAATAAAGCACAATGTTGCAGGCAGGAAATAATTAAAACAACAACCCAAACTAATGAGACAGAAGGAGAAGTAACTGAGAAACTATGAGGATTTTTCATTAAAGCTCATGTGCCCTGAGGGCCAGTTTAATGGTAGTTTGCTTGTCATTTTTGCTATATTATCTTTTTGTCTTTTTCTTATAAACGTGGTGAGAGAGTGAGTGAGTATGAGTGCTCTCAGAGGTCTCTGATAGAGAGGGCTGTACATTATTAAGTGCTTGACAAAAATGATTCACTAGTAGTCTTCAGAACGCAAACACACACACACCCTTCTAAAAATGAATAAAAATTGACGCTGAGGTTAACCTGGTGGTGTCTGGGAGGGGTGGGGGGGATGGGACTCTCTGGTGCTGGTTCACCTGTTCTCCTTGTTTTTTCTCAGGTGAGGTAGAGTGGCTTGTCCCTGCCTAACACACTGCCACTGAAAGAACCAGAAACACACGATTGTCAGGAAACTGTTTGTGTTTGTTTGTGAAGGAATAGTTCACCCAAAAATGAAAACCTTCACTTACTCAACCTCATAATTCTACCAAACATAACTGTATATCTTTAATTTAACATCTCCAGAACACTACACTGACCAATCAGCATCCAGGACTGGATTTCTAAAACAAATCTGTTTTATAAAACATTGATGTACATGATATTTCATGTATGTTATTATGACAATGAATGAACTGTAAATCAAATGGGGCAGGCTGAAAAAACTGCATTCCAAAAGTAAAAAAGCAACTGTGTTTATTGAGAGTCCATGAAATCATCATTAAATGAGTGCGTCTCATTCTGCATATAAAAAGTGTTTTTCTTTTGCGAGTCTGATGGCCCCAGAAACTACATGCTATTGTTTGCTGTTTGAATGGCAGTGTGAATGTTCTGCAGTATACTCCAATAGCCCCTTATGTCCAAAGACGCTAGAAACACAGATCTAAAAGGGCGAGTAAAAGAAAAACAACAACTTCCTTGTTTATTTTTAGGTGAACTATTCCTTTAACTTTTTTATTGTATGTTTGTTTTGAATGCCTCTCAATACGCAATAAAACAAATCATGACACAGCTATGCAACCACACGCTAACAAGGGCCCTATTGCTGCCACACGCGTTAAGGTGACAAACACAGTTAACACACACACACACACACACGGTTTACCTGCAGGGGTTTCCTCCACATTCTTGGTTGCAGTACTCGCCGTCCCAGTCCGGGTTCTGGCTCACTGGGTTTGGGGCCCCTGGAGACTGAGACCCCCCCACACTTTTCTGATACTCTGACTGCAAGTGAGAAAATCCCTGACAGAGAGAGAGAAAAAAAGAGAGAGAGTGAACATACATACATAATTATCATCATTTTTGGTACACAAAGAACTAGCGCTGAGCCAATTTATGGTACTCAAGTATTCAAGGGGCAGATAGTTTACCAGCAAGACTCTTTAAATTGTGGCTTCACTATGACAGATATATGAAAGAGGTCATTGACCACAGCAGTCATTGGCACAAACATCTTCTTGTAGTTTAGAGTGTAAAGGAACTTGTGCTCCTTCTTTAGTAAACACTGATTTCTCACCACACACACATAAGATGTTTACACTGCTAAACACTGATGGCGCTTTGGAAAAATCAGACCTTGCCTTCACACACAGCTTCATCACACACAAGATCAGACGACACGTCAGAACCACAGATTCTCACTTCAGCTTTACTTTAAGTCACCTCACACAAACAGCCGGTTACACCTCACACTCCACAAACACTATTTGTTTCTACTAAGATTCACAGCAGGACTATTTCTAACAAATGGTTTCAAATATAAATGTCGACCAGGTGATTTACAGCATTTGTTTGGCTGTTCTGCAGATTTATTTCTGTTTGCTGAAAATAACCTTGTGCACAGTAAAGTTTGGAATGGAGCACTGTTGCTGTACTCTATACTGTTTCTATAGCACGTGCTATGTAATGATTAATGTTTGTAGAGTTACACGTGGAATGGATACTAGCATACTGTATACACTGTATACGTTGCATGTTTAATTCAGTGAGAATCTAAAAAAATAATAATAACAGTCTGATCAAAATAAGTCTGATCAAATGAATCTGCTTCTACAGTATTTATCATACTGGAAATTGCATTGCTGGATTATTCCACACACTGTATTCTGACTGTACACTGCACATCTCAAAGGTAGCAGCTGATCTGGATGCAGCCCATGTGCAGAAAGTTCACATGCTACAGAGAGTCATACACTGCCGTGTTTCCCAACAAACACACTAACCTGCTGTCCTGGGGGTGGCGAGTGGAGCGGAGCCTGCAGGCCCATCTGATGAGAGATGACTGGCTGTGACTGCACCTGCTGCATGCTGATTGGCTGATTGAGGAGAGAGCCCTGGTGCAGGGACAGCTGCTGATGGAGAGGGGGGCTGATCTGAAAAGACGCTGGAGGGGAGGCACTGAGTGCAGGCAGCATGGTCGAGCGGGGCAGCCCGTGTCTGGGAGCCCCTGTGGTGTAGCTCTGAAGGTCTGAAAGGGGGAAGGGGCTTGCGCTCAGGTACGGGGAGGAGGGCTGGGGCGGGATGCTGTACATGGGTGGGTTTGGGGGCATCATGTGTGATGAGGGCTGGCTAGACTGAGAACTTTTGCTCTCCACTGGGTCACTGTAGCTCTGCACAAGAGAAAGAAAGAGAAAATCGCCATTATCAAATGATTTTAATAAACATGTCAGTTCATTTTACATTATTTTTTCAGATATCTCAACACAAACTCAAACATTTCTCATTCAATTCTTCCAATAGCAAATAATCACAGCTATATTATCTACATTCATCTTATAGCACTATACACTTTGCAATTGCCATTTGTCTCCTTGTTTTCTATAACACGTTTTAGGAGAAGAGTTGATACATAACTAAAACACAACTGAGAACTTGCGAGCTATGAAAGAACAACCTCTGAGCTAATCAATTAAAAAAAAGTCTCCTTTAAAAAACTTACTGCCACATTGCTGGGGTCTTGTTTTGAGTGGTTTTAAACACGTTTCCGTGCCGTTGCTAAGGTGTTTTGAGTGGTTTTAAACACGTTTCTGTGCCGTTGCTAAGGTGTTTTGAGTGGTTTTAAACACGTTTCCGTGCCGTTGCTAAGGTGTTTTGAGTGGTTTTAAACACGTTTCCGTGCCGTTGCCAAGGTGTTTTGAAAGAAGTCGGAAAAATGATTAATTTTTTTTACATTTTTTGTTCAAGACAGTACTGGATTATGGTATAAAATAGCAGCAGGTGCATCATGCTGTTAATACACTCAAACTTCTGCATTTTCCAGCAATTCCTTTACTTTAGTCTCAAATACACTCGTCACCCTCCCAACAGCAAAAATAACACATGAAAAAGCCATTTATGGCTGAAAAGAGTCTCTCTCCTTTCATAAGTGTATTGTTTTAGGCTTTGAGCTGTGGTGGAACACTTTTCTCTGTAATCTTTTCCTCCTTTTCAATACATGAGAGTGTGTGAACACATCAATCAAAGCATCTGTCAAAAACAGATTTTGATGAAATATTTAATTATACGCAATGAAAGACAAGAAAAGCATTTATTAATAGATTCTGAGGTTGATGAATACTGTATTCACAGCTTAATCAACGCTCTTGTTTCAGTCCAAGGAGCTGAGATAGAGAGGTATGGAGAAGAACAAAGAGTATTTCGCATGAAAATGCAATTTGTGTTGTTGAGAAGAGAAACAATACATGTAAAATTAGTGGTTTGAAATTGATAGGTTTATTATGCAGATGAACATATGCAATGAAACGACAGATTGTGCTGTTTCCTGCTCAGCTAAATCTGGCAAAAATTACTCTGGAAATTTCTTATGGATCACACATGCATAATCGCATTACATGCACACAGGTGCTGCAATTTAATAAGATTAAATCAATAATAGAGTGGCCACTGAAATAGAAGATAAATATCACCATAACACTCATGTAGTTGTATATAAGGCATTGAGCTAATGATGTGTTTTTTATAAAAAAATATATACAATAGTACAGCTACAGTACAATGAACAGCAGAACGACGTTTTGGTCTGAGTTAAAAGAAAAGTTTATCCAGAAATTCTGTCATTATTAATCACATTTTTTCAGAATGGTATGTTGTTACATCTTTCAGGTTGTTTGTTCTGTTTGAACTTGTTTCCTAGAACTGTTGTTTTACAGACCAGAGCTGTGTAATGTTAATAAATAAAAGATGTTTCAGTTTTGAGGACACCGTTCTGTTGTGTTGATGTTCTGAAGAGCCAGAACACTGTTCTGTTCTGGCTCTTCTCATGAGACGGTTCAGAAGTCTGATGTTTACCCCTCCAACCTCACTGATGACCTACAGATATCACACATGAACCTGTTCAGTTACCTTGGAAACCAGGCTGGCTCTGTATGCTGCCAGGGCCTTAAGGTACTCCTTTTTGGCTGCTTCTGTTTTCCTCTTATATGCCTGTGAGAGAGGAAACACAACAGTGATTAGACACACATACAAGCACAACACCTCATCTGCAACATCTCATCATCATGTGCATGATGATATATATATACTGTATATATATACAGTATATGTATATATATACAGTATATATAAATGAAAGGTTCAGATGCGGGATTGGTTAATATAACTGCTTGTCAATCATTTTTCAACATCCCAGAATTTCAGGTAACAAGTGCAGCAATTCCCTTTGAAACTGGGACAGACACTGACACAGACACTGGAGGAATTTCGGCTGATGATGGTAAACATTTTAAATTGGTGTCAAAATACGGCCCATGTCTCTTCCAGACAACATCTGTGACCTCCAGGTTTTCTCTGGGGTGGTATCGTTCTCCAGAGAGAGTGTTACAGGCAGACACTCAAACATCACATCTAAACCTACAGCTGGAAAAACACCACCCAAATAATACTGACTGCAACTAAACATACAAACAAATAAAGCCAGTGTCAACAATACACACAAATACTGTCAGCTCACGTGATAGTGGTGGTGAGGTAACAGTAATGAACTCCCAAAAAGAGCCCAGCAGCTTTAGTTTCACATGAACTGAAGCACACTAATGAGTGGCCCTGATGACAGACAAATAAATGACATGCCTAAAGATTTTTAATCTTAATTTTAACTATGAATTAGAAGTTACAGGTGTGTTGAAGCCAAAGAGTATGTGTTGTTAATCTGAATCATGACACGTTGCTCACCCCTGCAGAATTGACTCTAACTGCACCTTAATGAAATGTTCTTGTTTAAAAACCTGCAAACTGCAAACAATAACTGCTGAAACCTGCTGACACAGGGAAAACCAGCACTGTGAGGCGGATGTGTGTAGCTACAGACAATCTCTGTGAACACAGTCTGAACGGGCTGTAGTCTGAAGAATAGGCTGAACGTTCAGCTCTTGTTGAGTGAATACAGTTAGCACTAGGTTCGAAACAACACAAATTGGGTCTGTTGTGTTATATTCTGTGTCTCTATTTTAGGATTTTTTACTTAATTGTCATACAAATATCATAATGCAAACAAGTCTTAAAAAATAGGCTTCACTTTGCAATACAATTTTTCTTTCTTTCTGAATTTGGGTTCAAATACGTTTTGGCGTTTAATAAACAGGGTGTGATGGGAAGTCTGATGGTTGTATAAGCAGTAAATCAATGTTGAGGAATGAGGGTTATTGCCTGCAGTCGGGCTGAAATTACACCTATTCTGTCAGCGCAGTTCACTTCACATATTTATCATTGATATGAGTGACAGGTAAGGGCCATCAATAAAAGAAATGACAGTCATCTGTTGGAGCAGAAGTCTATCACTCATCTTATGGCCCTACCAGAGAAGCTCAACTCCCCACTCTGTCCACAGAACATGCTGCTGCTCAACACTGCAAACATAACGTTTTCTGTTACTCCTAAATGATCCGCACTAGCACTAATCCAGTACACAGTAAATAAATTAACACTTCTCCATACTACCTCCTGAAGAGGACATACTACCAACCTGTACACTGGAAATAGCCGTTTTCTTAATTAGTATTTAGTACTTTACCCTGTTTTTCAGTTAAAAAACATAAACAATCTTTAAACAAGGTACATTTACTTGAGAGGCAAAATGTCTTTAAACATTTGATAGATTTCCATTCATCAAACGCTCCAAGTTTCCTTCAAATGAAACAAAATAAGATATGATTTCTGCTTGTGTATGGAACAGCCATCACATCAGGGGTTTGACTGATGTCTTCACATGCTACTGCATGTAGGTAGACAGATCACTGGGGATTGTAAAGAAGTTATGAAAGCAGCTATGTTAAATCTTACTGAACTTTCTCAGTTTTACATTGAGAGTGAAGCTGTAATTCCAGCTGCAGATGATGATGTCATCATCTCTGGGAGACAGGCGCTCATGACTGCATCAGCTTCAGTGATATGGAACAGATGCATTCTGATCCTTAAGATCTGAGTCACACAGAAACAATTCCTGCCCAAAATCTCTATCTGAAAGGGGATATTTCTCAGACCAAAACAGATGCTACTCCCTTATTAATCTGTGATTACAACACGCTACAGCTAAAAAATGATATAACATAAAAAACAAACCAAGAATTGACATTTAAGTGTATATTAATATCTTTGAGTGGACGAAGGGTTAAAATGCACAAACAATAACATTTGGGAGAACAGATGTTCCTGAGAGGGAAGAGGGGGCGCTGGCTGATGGCTAATCTCGTATTCTCAGCATGATCCAATCACCAGGCAACAGATATAAATAAATAGAGGTCTGGAAATGAGAAATTCACATTCAAGAGTGTCAGTGGCAAAATGAAGATTCATGGTGAAGAGGAGAGAGTGAAGCAGGAAAAATTAACTGCAAATAAAAGAACAGAGGAGCTCTCAGAGGAGAGAGAGAGAAAGAGAGAGAGAAATATTAGTCAGTGAAGGGGTGAGCGAGCTGCACTCTGTCATTGAGGCAGGTGGCTGTTATTTGATATGCAATAGCAGCCGTGTGTTATGGAGAATATTCTTAAAATACAGCGTCCATCACACACACACCACTACAAAGCTCATTATTGACACACACTTACATCTGTGCACACAAATGCACACACATTCACACAAAAACATATATATCACTTACAACAAACTCAAAGAAATGTTCTCTGTCTCTCTATTATAATAGTCCACATGTTCACATGAAAATATGTGTTGAACAGAAATCAATCATGAAAGGAAACATCTGAGACACAGCTGGTACTTAATTGAGATTTAAACTCAAGATAAACCGACTTGTTTCTGTTCTTCTCCCAGACTGTCCCACATGGAGGCCACGATCTTGGAGACGTCTCCAAAGGTGGCATTGGGGTTTTGACCCTTTATGGCAGCTTGTGTGTCCCTGAAGAACAGTGCGTAAGCCGAGACGGGCTTCTGCGGCTCGTTTGGGTCCTTCTTCTTCTTCTTCTTCTGAGGTTTGGGTTTCATCATGTCGGAGGAAGGTCTCTTCTCACCTGTCATCTGAAAAGAAAGAGAGTCACGGTTTGAACAGATCTGCACTGTGGAAAGGATGCGTGTCTGAAACAAATGCTTCTTTGTAGTAAAAATACAATCATATTCCCTTGAGATCATACTATACTTAAAAACATCTTACAAAAGGTGTTATAACTGTGTCGGCTGAGTATGTAGTGCAAGAACACAGAACATGATTTGAAACACCCAGTGTGATGAAGGTGATATTCAAAATCGCAAGATTTATTTCTTTAAATACCAGAAAACATATTTTTAAAATATTGTATGCAAGTGTAGTTTATTGATATCTAAGAGTTCTATGAATGCTTCTCTATCTGATGTATCCCAGCATGCACTGATGCTCAGTGTGCATGAATTATCTGCAAACACAATGAAATGCAAACAGGATGCAAGGATGCTTTCAGTCAAGATGCGGGAAGGTAATGCACTCCGACAGCTTCCAGACTCTCACCAGAACTGAGAAACATCACAGCTCAAATTAATTTCCTAATGCAGAGAGTGGAGCAGACAATGTTAATATCCGTCTGAATCAGTGCTGCTTTGAGTGACACACTAATATTTGCTTCTTCATCTAAAAGCACTGCTGTGCATGTAAAATAAAAATCCATTATTTAAAAGCGAGAAATGAGTGTAGAAAAAGAGAAAGAGAGAGAAAGAGAGAAAAGGAGAGGTTAGATAACACTCTTTACACTTATCAGCACTTTCAACCCACTAAACTAATGCATCTGAAGAGAGATGACATGCCGGCTGCTGCTGCTTTAAACTTACAATTTGCATTTATGTTTCACTTTGCATGCGATTCACTCACTGACCACTCAGAACACATCAGTGATGTCACACTGTATAAACACATTATATGTGCTATGTGTCCTGTTAAACATTCCTGCTGTACTGTACAATTCAAACTGCTCCGGTCCTGACCAAAAAAACATCAGTCAACAGTTTAACTAACTTTAACTAGCTCTGTCTGCAGTCTGGTGAAGACAGTTTAATGCAAACGGCTGCTAGCTCTCCCTGCATCAGTGATGAGAAATAACACACACACACTGAGTTCTGACATGAGTGTGTCTCCATCAGTAATAGCAGTGTCTTCACATTAAAATGTGCCTCTGGTGTGTGTATACATCAGCAGTATGGACACACATGTATCTGTAAGCAATCCGCATATCTTCAAAATAAACCTCACACGCGCTTGCATTTACACTGCATTACACACATGCACATATACAGTACAGTATATATATCTCATTGTTCATTATCATTAATGTCCACAGAGACCGACTGCAACACCTCTCACTTATTCTGACCAGCATCAGGGCAGCGCTGTAAATCTGCTGCAGCAGCTGTAACTGCATCAGACTCCGCACTGCATTTCACTGGACCTTCTGTAAGCCCGCTGAGGAGCAATGCAATGTAAACATCACGTAACTTAATTCACTCTTTGTATTCTTTAATCCAATAAGACATGCAGTGCTGTAATAATGAGGGCCTTCAAGCTGCCCTTGCATAACATGCAACATTTAGATTAAATTCAAACTAACACTTGAAATAAAAGGAAAGGATGACAGACAAGCAGAATTAATTGTTTCTCTGGGACAATGAAAATAAACTGAGAGAGAGAGAGAGAGAGTGAACAAAAGATGTCAGTATATGTAGTTTAAATGCAGAGATTTGTAAATACTATTGAGGCACAAAGAAGTCATTCCCAAGAAGGAATTTAACAACAATTCCTTTAAAAAAAAATAGAAATTATTTTAAAAATGGGGAAATTATTTTTAAGGCAATTTTTTGGCATTTATCTTTATTCACAGACAGTAGGGTAAAAATGTAATTCATTTAATTTATAAAGATGATATTGATGCTTCAGTATCTTATAAACTTTTTCTGGAAAGGAACTACACTACCCATAAACCTAAAAAGCAATCTATCAGGTCACTGTTACAATGGAAATAACAGGTTAACAGTAACCGCCCACTGCCAAAAAGCATTGCAAACAAAATATAGTCAGTCACCCTTTGTCTTTAAAATCAGTCACTTTCAAACATTGTTTTTTTTAAATATTTTGCAACAAACCTAAAATATAGTGTTTTTATAATGGTAATCAATAAAGTCAATAGTTTTATGGTGCAGTGTATTTCCATAATCTGAAGCACTCAAAAGGTGGGCACACACTAGTGCACTCCTATAACATGACAGAGAAAATCCACTGGCATCGCTCTTTCACATGTCAGTGTAAAGATGTCTGCATAAACTGACAGGAAATCTGTTTTTTTCTCCTGTACCTTTGAGTGGTACTTTGCTTCCTCTTCCTGGGCGGAGCTTGAGGGGGAGGGCGTGGCTGACTGACTTCCTGGTGAGGATGGGGAACTGTGGGAAAAGCCTTGACCAATCTGAGAGCTGAGCTGTGAGAGGGCGTTCATGGGGTGGCTCAGTATCCTGGCAGATCTGTTTAGCATGGGGTTGTGGTAAGCTCGGGGGTAATGACTGCCAGACTGCCCCATAAACGGCGGCATCTAAGGGTGAGAGAAGAAGATGAGACTGTGTCATTTTGAGAATAAATACCAATTGTGCCAGATTTAGATATGTATTATTTGTGGTGGAAAGATACTGGTTTCTTCTTTCACCCCTTGAAGCGACAGTCTGATTATACAGTGGGCAGCTAGTTCAGATTATACAAACACACTCCACTGAACACTGGTATTGCTGCTATTTTACCATTTTTTCTTATAAGAAACTAGTATTTACTATTTAGCCTTTAAATGCAGGTCAGTTAGATCTTAATAATCTTTTATTAAAATATAATAAATGAATTCCTCTTTATGGCTGACATCATGAATTCCTTTTACTTTTTCCTCCAATCACCAGGCTCCATACAAATATGCAAACCAATCAATTCCTGATGTTTATATTTCACAGAACAATCATGAACAAACATTAAAAGTGCAGAACCCTGACACGCATTTGCTGTTGAAAGCTGAGTGTCAGTTGATAGTAAAGTTGCAGTGTGGTGTGACAGTGTCCTCGACACTCTGGAAGTGACTTACATGATACAAAGAGATAAGCATTTATTTACAGTATCAACCACACGTCTATCTGCATGAATTTCAAAGCTTCTTCAAAACCCACAACACTTTGGTGTTCGACCCGAAACAATCCAGAAACAACCCCAGTATTCACTCAGCACCAAACACCAGCAGCAACAATCACATTCAGTAAAGACGCTTTACTGAGGATGAATAATTCAATTCCATTTTACCTACAGAGCACTTTTTACAATGTTACATTGTTTCAAAGCAGCTTTACATTTTAGAAAACAGGAAAATTATGCAATATGTACAACACATAGAATACAGAATACATGGTATTATTGCCAACTGTAGATTGTAGTCGGTTTATGAACATAAAGTTGACTGAACACAACTGAACCATTTGAAAAAATTAGATCATATGTAAAATCATATTTAACGACTTGTATACAGTCTTGTGAATGTGAATATTATTGAATAAAATACAGGTTTACACTAGCATTATTACTAGCATTTATTTAGTTGCAAATGTAACTAGCATTTATTAGCAGCATGCAACACTGATGAGTTAAATTAAACATTATAAATTAACTGCATGCTTTTAAAATGACTACTGAAGTTACAGAGGTCTGGACCGGCCAGGTCCTAAACATTAGCATAGCGTCTCTGATCTCAGCAAGAGTGTGTAATAGTGCTAATTAACTTCTCAAGACTCGCTAAACGACAACATTAAACTGAAACAGCTACAGAGAGGAAAATGTGGGCAGCACAACACAAACCTATGAAGAACATATGCATAAGTGCCATTGGTTTGTTCCAACACAAAAGCCTTCATCTCAAATTTCATTTCAGCAGCACCGTTAGTTGAGTTTGCAAATGCAACACAAGGGCTGTAACGCTGAAGAGTGTGTGACAGAGAATTCATTCATTTCCACTGTTCGTGGAGTTGATCTTTTAGGGCTTTCACAATCCAAGAAGCACTGAGAAACCAATTAATCAAACATAAATGGCCTATCATAGCCGCAGCAACCCCATTACCATGGCAACGGCTGCCAGCCAAGAGCATCAGCCTGTTCTTTAATCTTGGAGGACTACATTTGTTTTCAACGACACACAGACAGGAGAGGCGGCTGGCGCATGTGCCCATTGAGAGAATGTTTGGGGTCTTTTTGTGACTTCATAGACAAAAACATGCAAAAATCACCAATCTCTGTTTTCTCTTCCTCTCTTTTCCTCTCTCTCTCTCTTAATAATATATGGTATTTGTTTCCAAACAGCATTGCTGTGCCATCATTATGTTTTCAATTGTGAATATCATTTTATTTGAATTACTGGCACATTTCTTTCTAGAGTGACTTACACAGGGAATGAACATGCACAAACTATAACAGCCCCACAGAAAAGTTTCAGGTAAATTCTCCTCATTATTTACTGTCTCTGGAGTTCTGTTTATACAGCATCACTGCACTGTTCCATTACAGTACTAACCTTTTTCTTTCTCCTATTATAAAGCCAATCCTCTCATATTTCACATTAAATAAGCAATTTCTAAGCGAATGAATCACTAAATGGTCGTTTTGTGAGAGCATGTCCAGTGCTGTTATTACATACAACACTTGCTTTCAATTAATTTGGAGTCACGGTTATAATCAAAATAATAAAGATGAGCGCCTTCTAACAGCTTCTCTCCTTACTGTCAATTCAGACAAAGCAGGCGGCATGAACCGGTAAACAAACATTATATTGTTATATTATATTATATTGCTCGCTGCTCACTACACATTTACATGACAAACTGAATATTCCTTTTTAATGCTGACTGTTCACAGTGAGGAAAGATGAAGAGAGACTGAGTATGAGAGAGACAAAAAGAGAGAAATTGATCAATAAGGAGCAGAAAGAGAGAAAGGCTATATAAAGCAGGCTGGATTTCTCTACAAACATCCTATAGTCTCACAAAGGTTAGTGGTTGCCATGCCAATTGCTAAATGATATAATACTTAATGTGGGGGGGGCGGTATGACTATATATACTGTGCATTACATAATAATATATGCAGTACTGTGCAATACATAATAATATATCAGTCAGTATAGATTCTGATTGATATATTCATTTCCTTCTAGAGTGGATTGTGGTATTGAATAATGTGGCTTTTGGTGACTGAAACTCCACACAAATTTAAAACGTTCTGAGCTAATGTTTGGTATTAAGGGCCCAAATGCAGCATTTTACATAAATTATCATACATTATCAGTACAGCATATCCACAGAGACATTAAATTACTGCCATAAGAAATGTACAGGAATGATCATATCATATAGGTGGAACTTGACATTATTTGAGCACTATAATACAACATATTGTTATTCTATTTTCTATAAAAGCATAAACCATGGCTGTTTACATAATCAAATAATGTTTAAGATTCCTGCAATATGCAGCGTGTATACTGTGCTCAGCATTTAATACATGTATAAACATCTGCATTTGCCAAAATAAGCAAACCACAACAGCGCACACTGTGTGTGGTTCTGTATGCCACAATGCCATGCACTCAACCTCCATTTCCAGGGCATGTTTGGTGTTCGGTGGATGCCAACATGAACAGGTAGTGTGATATGCCCTTATCTCATAAAAGCAAGAAAATTACACAAGGTACAAGAAAAGACAAACTCTAAGCAAAACAATACAATACATAATTAGACACCAATATTGCCATGTGCTTACTATTCAGCCTATGTCAGGGTAATAGTTTGCATATTGTTGGGTCTGTGTATTTTATAGTGGAATTCAAATTTGTTCTTTTGTATGACAAACAATTATTATACATGTTCAGCTGTATTATGGGTGCAGAATCTCTCTCTCTCTCTGGTAGGAGACATCTTGTTGGGAGTGATGGCTCACTCTGTGCAGGTTCACAGATGCAAATGTAAAATCACAGAGCGGTTAATTGAAACAAATGACTATAATAATGGAAGATTATCCCGGCAGGCTCGCGGGCACAGCAGCTTTAATTAGGTGTGCACTGGAGACTGATCTCTTGTACTGTAAACACAACAGGCTGCTCACCGCGGTTTGCCCTCGCCATGACTCCTGTTCTCCTCGAGGGCACAATACGCCGCTCATCACCTCCCTCTTCCTTCTGCCCTCCATCTCCACTGCACTGAATCGCACTGTGCCCACAGGGTCATTTATAATGCTGCTCGCAGTGCTAATAAGAGAGATGATTTATAAATCAAGTGATGGTTAAATCTGTAAGCAAACAGAACCTGTCGTCCCTAAAGCCCAACACATAAAACCAGCACGTGTGTGTGTGTGTGTATGTGTGAATGAAAGATGGTTACAGAGTCTCTGAACTGAACTTACACCTCCACACACCACATCACAGACCATCTGTTCCATACATGCTTTCCATTCATAACACACAGACAGAACCACAGTTCACACTTCTGTCATAACACACAGACAGAACCACAGTTCACACGTTCCGTCATAACACACAGACAGAACCACAGTTCACACTTCCGTCATATCACACAGACAGAACCACAGTTCACACTTCTGTCATAACACACAGACAGAACCACAGTTCACACGTTCCATCATAACACACAGACAGAACCACAGTTCACACGTTCCGTCATAAAACACGGACAGAACCACAGTTTACACGTTCCGTCATAACACCTAGACAGAACCACAGTTCACATTCCGTCATAACACACAGACAGAACCACAGTTCACACGTTCTGTCATAACACAGAGACAGAACCACAGTTCACACGTTCCGTCATAACACACAGACAGAACCACAGTTCGCGCGTTCCGTCATAACACACAGACAGAACCACAGTTCACACTTCTGTCATAACACACAGACAGAACCACAGTTCACACGTTCYGTCATAACACACAGACAGAACCACAGTTCACATGTTCCGTCATAACACACAGACAGAACCACAGTTCACATGTTCCGTCATAACACACAGACAGAACCACAGTTCACACTTCTGTCATAACACACGGACAGAACTACAGTTCACACGTTCCGTCATAACACACAGACATAACCACAGTTCACACTTCTGTCATAACACATGGACAGAACTACAGTTCACACGTTCCGTCATAACACACAGACATAACCACAGTTCACACGTTCCTTCATAACACACAGACAGAACCACAGTTCACACTTCTGTCATAACACACGGACAGATCAGACAAATCAGAGATATCATTTAGGAATACACCACACCCAGCCAGGAATGAAGAAACAATGGCTAAAAACCACAAACTCCATGGGGTCTCTATGGGGTCTTTAACATTAGCATCATATATGGAAGCTGGAGACTCAAAGCGACCAGTGAAACAATTTGATTGAATCTTTATTTCATAGTCAAGACAGTTTTATTGCATGAAATTCCATTTCAATTAAGTTGTATGTTAATCTGAGGGGAGCAGAGATCCACAGAACAGGTCTGTGGAGGAAACAGGCAGAGGCCTCTGAAAGACCAGCAGACACATGACTGTCACCATAGCAGCCTGAATGTTTCACACACAGATTTTCATAGTGTGGACCAAAACAACAAACCTGCCTTCATGTGTTTAATAGGCTTTCTCAACACTGTGATGTGACCAAAACAGGACAAACACAAACAAGACAAACAACAAGCTAACAAATGAAGGGTTTAGCAGAGATGCTTTGTTCCATACAGTGTGTGTGTGTGTGTGTGTGTGTGTAAACTCAGGCATTCTAGAGCTCTGATCCGAAACCTAGTATGCTGACTATCTAGATTTTCCTCTGCAGTTTGGTCAAAAACTAAAGCAGCTTTGCACATATCGTCTGGGAATGGGCAGTATTTCACAACCTAGTGAGCTGTCTACCTAGGCATCACTTCAGGGCACCATAAACAAGCTACAAATGTGAAGTCTGTTCCAGAGGGCCAGCAGCATAATTATGCTGTCTTCTAAGATTCCTTCTTTTGCTCAATTGTAAGGCAGCATGTATTCTTCACTGCAAAGACAGAATGCATGAAAGTGGGCAAAGCCTGCACACGGGATGAGAGAAACGCCTGCGGTACGCCTAGCAGCATTCAACCACTGGATTCCAGGAGTTTACTCTCCCAAAGAGGAAGTGCTATTTTGTTGATCATGCAATAATGCCTTCTGTAAGACTTCCCACTAAAAAAACCTGCACAGAGTAAATAGAAAGCTTCAGTATTCTGAACTTAGCCAGACAAGTGCGTCTGTAGTGTGTGTGGCCCTACAGATGGCATCTAGAGAGCAAGGTTGCTCAGCAGTGTTATTTTCCTCATCTCTCTCTCTCTCTCTCTCTCTCACACATGTCAGTGAATCGTCAGTGAATGCTGTCTGACATGACAGCTCAGGACTGGCTTCAGAAGAGACAGACAGAAACACTGATGATTTCTGCTGTCAGCCATGACAACACACACACACTGACTGTACTAGTCAGGGTGTTAAGCTACAATTAGGTTCGTTTAAAGATGATTAGTAAGTGTGTTAGGGTGTCACACATGCTCGTCACATGACTTTTTAGAAGGGTAATTCAAACCCCTGCTAGCTCAGACCCATCTGTCCTGCCAGCTTCTGTTTTGCACACTTGTGCTGCTGGGAGTTAACCTGTAAACGAGTTACTGGCTCACACAATCAACCAGACAGGATAGACATTTAACCACGGGAGTTTTTTTGGTGTTATATTAAGTATGTGGAAATCAATGTTGTTTTGATTTGCGTACAGATGATCTGGAAGAGCAGCGTAGGCCATTTATTCCACAGGAAATAAAAATCATAAATGAGGTATCGTTAATATCTCAACTGTCTACAAGCAGCTCTTGAATGGGCACATGAATGTCGTGTACTATTACTGTATTTCAACAATCGTATTTGTGTCTATATTTAGTACCCAAGCAAGAAACTGTAGAAGAAACAAAGTCCATCAATAAATAAAATATATCCTGAAGAACTCCATGAAGTCTCTTGAGCTATTAAAGAGCGCTGGTTGAGCAATAACATTTCCTCTGAACAGCTTCCTCACACTCCTCCAGTCTCGTGTGGAGCTGTAAATGAGCCTCACTCAGCTTATGTGCTCAGATACAATCTCTGAAATATGGATGTGATTTCATGTTTTGATAAGATACAGAAAGCAGTGAGAAAATGAGATTTATAAAACAGGCCTTTATTTGCTGCAGTTACTGCTGTATGAGACAGACGCCTCACTCTCTCTCTACTCTGTCTCTTCTCTTTCGCTCTGATAAGAACATTGTGGATATACTATAGATATGCTGTCTTCAAATCTAATCACTTTGTTTCCAAGCAACAGCTAATTCCCTTCCTAACACTGCTGCTCTTTTGCCAGTAAACAAGAAGACGACAACGATTAAAAAGAACAAAACAATAACGCTGACGACAGCATAAAACTCTCTGTGAATTACTCAGCTCATATTTGGACAAAAAATAAAGCAATTCTGGAACCACAATTTCTTGTTGTTTTTGTGAACTGTTCTTATTTAAAATCACTAATGTGATTTGAAGTACATTTCAAATGATAAATAAATCTGTTTTTAAATGCACATCTATATTATTGTATCTATATCATAAACATGCTATTAACAGGTTTCTTTCTTCACCTAGCATTAATTATTTATTTTAGTGAGAATCATAAATAACTGTGGGAATAACTGGGAATAACTGTGTTGGCAGACAGTTCTGTAGGATGGGAACTATACAGTCTCTGTGATCAGGTTTTATATCTGTGGGTTTCAAATATCATTTGAAATGGAATCAGTTTCTACACTATTGGCTGTGATAGGATTTGCTATGATCATATGACTGTTAGCAGGAGTAAAACATACTAAAGCTTCATGTTTTCAGCACTGACCCACAGCATGATTGTAAACACACAAAATGAAATGTGTAAATTCACTCTAATCCTAACAGACTTTTCATGGGGATAAACAGATATTCCTCTTTCATTCATTTTTTGAAATAATGAAATTGGAAAAAAAATTCTGTTTCTTTAAAACATTTCTTATATATAATATACAAGCCCGCTCTCATATCATATTGCACAGAAGGAAATAAGGCACCTTCTCCCAGGAGATAATAAAAGAATTGAATTTTTCCTTATCGGCCCAGTCATTTATTTTTCCACAGAATGCTATTACTCGCCGCCTGTGGTTGCTAGGCAACAGGATCTATTAATTGGGGCTTTTATTAGGATGGCTTTCACAGCACAGCACTAAAAGAAGAAGCAGAAAACATGAATGTGTTACATAAATCTTTAGCGCTCCTCCAGCTTTTGCACGAGTCTGTATTTGCCTCTTGATTTATCGCGCTTTCTCCTCATTTATGGGAAACAGCACTGTGAAATAAGAAAATGGTACATTACCCTGAAGGACTATTTGAAAATAAATAATCGCAAAGGTGAAAAGAAAGCGGTTTAAAAAGCAGGGGCTCTCTCTCTCCTGCTCTCTTGTCTTTTTCTCAGGCCCTATTGAACAGCCGAACGTTTTTCCTGTTTTTCCAGATCCATCAATCATCTGTGTAATATTCCTTGCAGGAAATGCATTCTATTACACTCTCTGAACTGCAATGGAGAGAAAGATATTAATAGTTCCATAAAGCATTTCTGCTACAAATGTAATCCTTGAATTGTGCCATGATGCAAATATCTTTCACTTTCTCTTGATTAATCACAGACACAGTTTTCTGTTGGTCACGTTCTCCAGTTGCAGTCTTGTGCTTCTTTTCCAAGTGTTCTGAAAAATCAACCACATCAGACTTGACAAACACCATAAAGCATTTCTGCGAATATTTATACTGAACATTTGGGTGGAATTCAACAAAAACATCTGCAAATAGCCTCTGAGTTTGGGCAGGATGTCATCTTCAGACTACGTCTGCCTTAGTACGGACCGCAGACGGGTCAATCTGATGAATTTACCAGTTCAAAAATACAGCTGCTAAATCATGACTGCATTCTCAGCTGCCCATAGAGTATAGTCAGCTATCCACAATACGAGGGTGTTGCTATGCAGTTGCTAGGGTATTTCTAGGGTGAAATCTGGAAGGCAAGTAGTGTATTGCTAAGAATATTCTTAATGTACCATACACATTTGTTTAATAACTTAGGGCTATTTATTATTTTTATTACTTACTCTACATGAGCACTACAAACACTAACCATCACTAAACAATAACAGTGATGGTTATGCCCCATTATATGCTTTAAATATTCTTCATCTGCTCTGAATTGTTTCTCATACTTTAAACAGCTCTTAGTACAGATGACATTCCATTCAAAGCAGTTTTCTCTTTATCCCACTGCTGTGTTCAGTCACTGAACATCTTACTGCCCTCCCTCTCTTCTCCACCTGTGATCCATCAGTCTTTCTCTCCATGTATCTCTCTCTCTCTGACAGTGTGTCGCTCTGCAGCTCTAATGAGAAAAGATCTGCTCAGCCTCTCTGCTTGAGTAGGAAGATAAAACCAAATGGCTTTGGAGATGGAATATATGCACTGACCCCCTAATGCCAGACCTTCATTTCTGTTTACCATGAAGCGGGAAGAGCTTGGACAACACTGCAGCTGCAAGTGCACAAACGCTTGTCCAATGCGCTGCAAGTGTTTGGTCTTGATGTACATACTGTGAAGTGTCTTTTCTTGAAACATCTTTAAAACGAGAAAGATCTGACCACCCAACAGAGACTGTGGTCTCCCCTACAACCATGCAACTTAACATCCACAAATGCTACAGAAAATACTCTGTACTGACAATTTTCTTGAAAAAATGGAAGTAAAATGGCAGTCTATCGTGTTTAACGCAGCTGGTCATTTAATGGCATATCACAGACTAGCACACAGAACTCATGGGTTGTCAGTAGAGAAACACATGAAAGAATGAAGATTAAACACATTCTAGTGGATGAAGAAATCACTGGCAGATTCACGCAGACTGAGTTGCTATCTGATGTCACTGTATGATGATGCTTACATTTACACTTCTTCTGTGTTCATTCTTTGATTTCAAACCAACTGCCTTTTATTATTAAAAGATATTCATAATTAAAAAATCTTGTCAAGGTATTTTATCAGGGACGTATACAATATATAATATATACAACAATACAGTCCTGATACGACTTTATAACCTCGACTGTGTGTGTTTAACACCAAAACACAGAGTAATGAGCTCTAGAAAAGAGTAGAAGGAGTGGAGATTTATGAAGGAATAAAAAGACATCAGAGAATATGACAGAGAATAATGACACTGAATTTACCCACAATTCCCCCTGCTTCATTGTTGACATAGCAGCCACCGCAGAAATTCACCGCAGTGTCTGTCTCTCTGTCTTTATCATCTATCTGTCTAACAATGCAATTTAGAGAATTGTTGGTGGAGACAAACGCCTGCTGTCAGTTAGTTCTGATGAGAAACCATTGACAGTTTGTAGGTCAATAATCATGGATCACTTCATTTCTTTGTTTACAACAGAAATGCTGGTGGTTCCACTCAACCCATCCCTTCTTCACAACTTCTCACTTCAGATTGACGGATCAACCATCTCTCCATCCAAGACGGTCAAAAGCCTCGGAGTGACGATCGACGATCAACTGAGCTTCGCAGACCACATCTCCAAAACTGCTCGTTCCTGCAGATTCGCCCTCTACAATATCAGGAAGGTCAGACCCTTCCTATCGAATCACGCAGCTCAACTTCTCGTTCAGGCTCTGGTTCTCTCCAGACTGGACTACTGCAATGCCCTCCTTGCAGGGCTTCCGACTTGCTCCATCAAGCCCCT
>JAZGTI010000859.1:18928-52817 GCA_036877585.1 Botia kubotai | reverse complement strand
ACAGACTTTTTTGACACCTGTAAAACCAAATTATAGACACACAACCGTCCTTCCATAGTCACATCTCTCTCTTTTTCAACAGCCTCTTGAATCCCCCATACTGCACTGCTGCAGGCCAAGCCGTGTAATTGAACAGCTGTAGAGTTTCTCAGTCGCAACCTTTAATTTCCCCCAAGCTAAATGCCAGTGGATCAAATCTCCTGATCGGCCAAAAGCTACAATTTGGAGCGCGGGCAGCTGCAAGCATTTAGCTTCACTGCAGTGTGGTACTGTATATACTCTGCAAATACAGAGATGTTAACCACAAAGCTGTTGACAGGCCGAAGATCCTAATTGCTCCCTTACACCCCTTCATTAAAAGGCTTAATGGGGAAAACAAGTGGCTTCAGCATTAGATGTTGTCTCTTGTTGCGAGGACACAGCTAACAAAGAAACAGCAGAGGAGCTGCTGTTATATAAGCTAATTCACTATGAATGCCCTGTGGGGATGCTTCCATGTTTTAGTGTTTTCATTTCTTCCTACTGCTTTTGTGATTCGTTTTTTCCAGAAACGTTTAGAAACGGTGCTGAAAACATACATTGTGGTGAAACATCTAATACAGCCATTAGGTAGAATGAGTGTCATTTTATTACTTCATTTAACGATGCAATCAGTGTACAATATAACGTTTCTACGATTTTAAAATGTCAGTAAATTGGAACAAAAGTCAGACTTTATTGCAGTTGCATTTGATGCGATCGACTCGTGCATGCCTATGCGTGCATTCGCTGCGCACTAACCACTATGTGGTCAGACAGTCTGGTTCATTAAAGAATATCTCTGACAGACATCGTCCTCAGTCTACAGGATTCCATGTCAATTGGAGGCCCTTAATCAACGCTTATCTGTCTCTGACTCATGGCGTTTGCTTTTTTGAAACGTCTACAGATACAATAATTTATCATTATTCATAACTAAACATAAACATGTGCTTAGCTTGTATAGGATTCTTCAGTTGTGAAAAAATTAAACAAAATAGAGCACATACAACAAAGTCATAAATTATTATGAAAACTACTATAAAGATACATCATGTTATATTGTATTGTACATTTGGGCAGCGGTTTTCAAACTTTATGATGTCATGGACCCCCAAATTATGATGACCTCTTGTAAGAGACACCCTTCCCAAAATATATCCGTCTATATATATTTGGATGTGTGAACAAACATTTAAACTGTGTTATATAATTAGTAAGTGTCTTATTTTAAGGACACATATTGTTTCCGAACTTGAATAACTGGTTACATTTAATGTTGGACGTATAAACCTAATGAGAACAATTTTTCAATTCAAATATATTTAAATTGAAATATTAAATTTTTGTAAATATTTGTACTGCAGCAACTTTCACAAAGTAACAAGTGAGAAACAACTCACAAGAGAGATACCAAATATTTAAAAAATTCAGGTAAAGAATTCTTTTTTTGGGAGCCCTTAGAACTTTCCTCCCAGGGGCCCCCAGGGGGTCCCCGCACACCAGTTTGAAAACCTCTGTAATACAAAGTTTGGAATACAAAGAAAATAGCACGGTATATCAAAATGTGCTGTATATGATATTGCCACAGTACTTTTTTGTAATATTTAAACAGAAAGTGTAATCTGTCAGAATATAAACATTGTACGCTAAACACATTCAAATACTGCAGAGAAACACTGAGAAAACACGTAATCTTTAAAACTACATAAATACGTCTCTCGTATGCATATCCATATTCATAATAAAGATACAAAAGAGGCTATGTAGACTACTGTAGACATTCAGTTCAATAGGTCTTAATTATTAACAAATAAGTAACAGTATGCAGACTAATATCTACAAAAATTGCACAAAGTCTACCAAACATGATACATCAAGTGTACAGCCACAAACGATCTGTTATTACTGTAAAGATTCTCCTCTCTTCTCCCCTCTCTCTCTCTTTCAGATCTCATTAACAAATATGAGAGGACCTCTGGATGTGGGGCTTCCCATCTGCCGGTAGAACATCGGCTGTCCTAGATTGGTTTGGGGTAGACTGAAGCCTCCGCTTGATAAGTCAAAGCTCCCCTGGTTGTACAGCCTCTGGCCGAAACCGGTACCAGATTGATCAAAACTGGTTTGACTGTACTGCCTGAAGCTGCCGCGTTTCTCAGAGGGGGTTCTGGACGGGTAGCGCTGGGTGGACTTGTGCAAGCCTGTCTCTTTGTAAGCGAACCAAATGTTACCAGCCCAAAGGAAGAAGTTCAGAAAACCAAAGGCCTGTAAGCAGAGACCAGGATGAATCAGAATAATAGAACAGATGCCATTAAACACAAATAGCAACTATAAAAGGAAGGTTTGTCAAGAAAACTTTACATGTTCACCTTGCCTGGAGAAATAAAGTTTTACAAAGTCTTTAGGTTCTAGGTTTTATTAGGTCAGACAGACAGACAGAGAATAGATGATGATGGTAGGTAGACAGATAGACAGACAAGCAGACAGACAGACAGAGACAGATATACAGATATATACTCACCACAGACATGTTCAGATTGGTCCAGACGGGCTCCTGTAACACCTCACACTGGTTCTCCTGGACTCTGCATGCAGACATGAGCAGCAGAATCTGGTGCACATCAGTGGCTGCCTTCACACCAGACAGAGTTTTAGCCCATGCAATTGAGCTCACCAGCCACAGGCTCGAGAAAGCTAAAGTCACCAGGAAGTCCTATAGAGATTATACAGAAGAAAGTCACCAGAGAACAGAACGAGCGTTTTGATTATTCAACTGAGGGACTTAGATTCTTACAGACTGTTTGAAATGCACTCACAGCTACTGGCCCTCGATTCTTCTCTCTATATTTGTTCTGGTAGAAGATGTAAACTACCGTGGCCAAAAGAGAATAAAGAAACGCCAGGACCGACACAGTGACAAAAAACTGTGAGGAAGAAGAGTAATCCCCTTCGAGGAAGACCGTCTCTTTCCTTTTAGTTTCACACAAAGGAGCATTGAAATGCACCTGCTGGAGTCTGCGAGGAGAAAAAAATCACAGCTCATTATTTGAATGCTCGATTTCCTTTGCAAATTATGTTTTAGCTTCTGTGTATCCTTGACTGCAGTTGAATCAAGTTTATGAATTGACAGGTACAGTAAATTTAGTAATTAAATAGGATGAGCTTTGTTATATTGCCACATTACAAACATAAATGAGCAAAGATATGATTGCGAACATATTGTGAACTCTGGATCCATTTTGTCATAATGGGTAATGGTTATTTTCCCATTATCAAACTGCAAGCTGCATCTAATGCTTCTTAATGTGTCCAGGGGGAGATCCTGGTGAGCCACCTGCCATTATCAGAGTTTTTCCCCTTTCCTTGCTCAGCTCTCTGTGGGCTAATGCTCACCACTGTCAAACATATTTTGAAAAAGTAGTTGCTCACTTCACAGATTTACTTTCTTTTACACTGATGTGTTATTGATTTTTCTCCAGAAGTCTGTAGAAATATACACAGTATAAAGTCAACATGTCCACATCGTTTCCACCTGTTCTGAAATGACTTTCATTTTCTTTGACATGGCAAAAAGCACAGCACATATTTTTTGATGAACAATGACCAAACCTATTTACAGTGTAACATATAATACTTACATTATGTGTTGTAGTGATCAGAATCAAAACAACTAACAATTTTAGGTTGTAAGAATGTTTTCCTAATGTTTCCATTAAGTAACAAAAAACACCCAAAATGTTATTTTTAAAGTTCTATGAACGTTTTAAAACATCCAGTTTTTTAAACGTTGAATTAACATTATTGCTTGGTTATACGAACGTTATTCAAACTTTTTAATTCTGTAACTTTTTAAAACATTCCACTAACAACTGAGAATAACTAAGAATAATGTTTTTGATATATGATATATAATGTATAAAAAAGTTCTACTAACAATACTGCAAAAACATTTTTATGGCGTTGAGATAACATTTATTTACTGTTAACCAATGTTCTGAGAACATTCCCTGTTAGCTGGGACTTACCTGAATGGGTAGCTGAAACTGATGCTGATGTTGCTTTGGGTTTTGTCCAAGCATTCCACTTTAACCATTATCTGGCCCGAATATCCCCCACATGTTGCAAAAGCTAAAACAGCAAAAAGCTGTGTGGAGTGCAAAAAGCCCAACAAGACAGAATATTAATGAACAGCCCTGTTGATTTAAGCCTGTGCATGGAGAGGACAAGGATCACATCCCTTGACTCTCTTTAACATCATTACAAAAGCTTTACCTCATCAGACAAAGTTTGCCTCAAATTAACCTCACAGAACATTAAACATTACGTTTTAATTATCCTTCTGTTTTCTGATTTAAGGTCAATTTCAACAACTCTCCTCCGACTGCAACACAATTAATCCTCTAAAATTAGACTGGTATATATATATATATATATATATATATTAGATGGTTTAAAATTAAATTGTTTATATATATATATGTTCTAAATCATGCAGTTACTGTAGACCTGAGAAACAGGCACTAACAAGTCTGTGGGACATGGTTTAAATAGTTTCACCATTTTTCAGTTTGGTATAATGAATGAAAGGGCTGGAGGTTTTCTGGAAGAGTGCCAGACCTTTATTCTCTGTGGACACAGGTGTTTGATAAGATATGTGTCCAAGTCCCCTGCTATTCTCTCTATTCCTCAATCCCTTCCTGTCTCTCTCTCTCTCTCCCTCCCTCAGTCTATCTCTTTCCAATACTACGATACAGCAGGTGAGAGGAAGCAGGGACTTTTAATTAAGATTTAATGCGTTCACTGTGTATGTTAATTAAGTGGTGTCTGGAATACTTTTCTTATGTGTGTGTCATGGAGGATGACATAAAAAGCACAAAGGGAGGCTTTTACACTGAATATTTGGAATATTTTGGAATAAAATTGTGTGTTTTTATGATTTATGTGTTTACACACGTTGAACCGTATGAACTGTTTGCAACCTAAGAACTGTATGAACCTTCAATTATCACCACACAAGAATAATAATGCCTTTAGAGTATCGCTACGCCGTACAGATCGGCAGAGAAGAAAAAAGTCATTTCTTTGATGAGTCTCTGATGAGACCCAGTGAATTATGCAAAGGTTACCCAGGGGTTGCCTGCACACACCAGAAAACACACACACACTAATTAACTCACATTTACACATTCATGCGTGCATATGCACATAAAACATATATGCAATCTGTATGCTGTATTATCTCAAATATGTCAATAATCGGTCTGTCAAGAGCTGGTTGCCATCGATCTTTTGCACAATTATACAAGAGCAGATGAATTATTCAAGCAAGAGAGACTACAAACAGAGAGGCGATGCTGTGAGCCCAAAGAGCAGCTAATAATTAAACCTGGTTTTTGATACACCGATACGTGCGCATATAAACGATATGGTGAACGTACAAATACGAGAAACTGCATAAATACACGTCACCTTGTGTAAAATCTTGTTACTTCATCAGACAGGCTACTCAATTTGTGACGGTCAAAATGTGGGCAAACCTCGACCAATGACGCTCTGACGCACAAATCATATTATACTTTGTTTCTGACCACACACAAAATAAACCCCACAAAGTGAGCAAAGCTATGTCGTTTTTAAAGAAGTTCCACAACTGTGCCAGCAATCACAGTTACTAACGCCTTCAAAGGAACCAACACGTCTTAGAAAAACAGAGGTCTTACCGGAGCAAATATGACCATACACATTGATGAAAAGGATAGAGCATCAGCCTCTGTGTCTGTATATGAGCGAGTGTTTAGCTCCTCTGCCAGCCAAACCCAGAGATACAAAGTGACTGAACACCATGGAGATGCTCTGAGTGTCAGTGAAAAGACACACATAAAGATACACACACACACACACACATAATTGGGTACACACACAATCATATACCCGTTGCACATGTATACTCACACTTAAGATTACTTTGAACTTTGAGAGCCACAATTAAGCATTACACGTATAGGCATGTAATAATCAAGCAAATCATTATGCAAACCTTGATAGATGTGATGCACATCACCTTCGTGATTTGCATACAGGATAAAAACCATTATGAATATAAATAATAAATCTGACACAATAATGGCCCCCAATTTTCTTTAATTACAGCAAATGATTACAATGCAATCCAGCTTATGTTGGTAAATTAATTCCTCCCTGCGTATTTTTGACAGCCTAATAACCAGAGATCTAGGCTGTTATCGCAAATGATTCAATGAGTTATCACAGTTCAAACAAAAACTTGTCATTTGCCTTTGTCAGGTTAACAGTAATTAACATATTTCACTATAATTGTATCCATGGCAATTTTGACGGTTATATTTCCAGCAAGGTTTGATTGCTTAATACAATGCAACTAAATATTCAGTTTATTGATAAATATTCTTATTCTTTTTTTAACTAATGATTTTCTTGTACTTGCTTGTGACTCATGCAGTCTCTCTGACATTACCTACCACAACTGTAAAGAGCGCAATAAATGCACTTGTACTAAAATGTATTGTCGTTGATCAAATATATGATGTTTCTCTGGTATAATGTACATAATACAGTTGGTCTGGATTCATGTATTATATAAATGTAAAAATATGATGAGTAATGAACAGAGCATAAGGGCACCAGAGTAGTTACTGTTTACTTGAGATCTGAGCCAAAAATGCCTTTGATTCAGTGATAACTTTCCTGTGTGTGTGTGTGTGTGTGAGTGAGAGAGAGAGAGAGTAGTCTATTGCTTTGACATAATGCCTTATCTGACTCTATTGTTATGCAATGCTGCCATCTGCTGCTTTAAACTCTTCCTTTAAATATTCAGATGCCCTGGTCATTTTCATTTACATTTTACACGATTCTTGCTTTTCGTGCACAAACAGGCCAATAATCATATACGTACTCAATAATTCACTATCCACTCTCGAGCTGAACTTTTAACCCTGTCCATTAACCTGCCTTCTTTTGTACACCACGCAGTACTCCTGAATCGTAATGTTGTCACGGTAGTGCACCACTAGTGGGCGTCTGCGATTGAAAGTAGTTTAAAATCGGTTTAAAAGGTTTCAGAGCTACTTTCATCTATTAACGTGGAGGGAACACGATGAACACAGAACGTATTTAAACTGACATCGCCCTCCTGTGATACAGCGTGTACCACAACTCCCAATAGTGTGCTCTGTAATCATTAAAAGACCGTAAAACATAGTGATGATCAAATTCGCGTACGTCCAGATTACATAATGCATTTTTTTTTTAAAACTGATTGAATAAAAGACTGTTGAATAAAGTTTAAGTGTTTACGCTGTAGGTGCGTAACACGAATGCATTTGATATGTGACCCATATTTACGTCATGACCTATGACGTAATAAAAACAACCGCGAAAGTTTCTTCAGGTGTTTATGAATACGTATAATTTAATCAGCAAATTTGTTGTCTTACTTGGATTAATCGGATAGTAAAGTCTAGCAAGTGTTGTTCGTCTACTTTTGCATACTGCACATTTGGACATGCTCCTCAAGAGCGACTCACCTACCGTTTAAACGCCGTCTAAACGTGTGAGTTTTATTACATGAGCTGTCAATATGCCAGTTTATCATTTTAGCTTGTAAGAATGTTACCCTAACGTTTCCATTAAGTAAAAAGTAAAAAAAGTTATTTATATATAACGTTTTAGGAACGCTGAAAACGTCCAGTTTTTGAACGTTGTATTAATGTTTTTGCTTGGAATATTATTCAAACATTTTTTAAAACGTTCACCTAGCAACTTAAGAACAGCCTTTTTAATATATGATATATAACATTTCTACTAACGTTATTTCAAAATCGTTTTTGATAACTTTGAATAACTTTTAAATAAAAACTTAAGAGAATGTTAGCCAATGTTCTGAGAACATTCCCTGTTAGCGTAAATCCAGGCTTAAATATTTGTAAGGTTTAATGGTAACTTTAAATTGTAAGGTTTAGTGGTGATTTTTTTAAATGTACAATAACTAAATAGTGTAAGGGCCTGAATTGTGGTTTCCTGCGGGCAGCTTGAATTGATCTTTATAAAACCTATAGAACTGATGTTCCTTATGTCCTGTTTTATTCTAACTTAACAAGTGAACTCCATTGAAGAAAGCCGGGGTGTCAAAAACATGGCCTCAATTATGAAGCTACTTCACAATTGTCTTGTACTTAGCCTTCTCTTTTCCACTCCATTTTCTATTGCCTCTATCTCGCTCTTTGGATCGCTGGTTTAGATCATTCGAATGCCAGTATCCACTCAAAGCTAATTTAATTCTGGCTTCCTATCAGCCGAGCCGTTCACATACGGTGAGATTTTTGCATTAGGGTAGACAACAGATATATTTTCCAGAATGGAGCCACTGATGCGGGCAGCCTTTGGCAAGCAAACCCTTACCAACACCAGGGAGACACAGAACTATATAACAGCCTGCAGCTGAAACATCAGCTTAACCGTGAGCAAATTCTACAACAGAGTGAGTGAGGAACAAAACAGTACGCCAATATTCTTATGAAACCATAATCACGCATATGCATTTAATTATGCTTGTACTGAATATCAATGATGTATAAGACGCGATTATGGAGGAAAGAAAAAGACTAAATTGATAATACAAAAAGAATTGTAGAGTGCCTAATTAGAGATATCATAATACGCAGCTAACAAAAGGGCTGTTGAAAGGAGAAAATTGCAGGCAATTTTGCAGGTTCCCTTTATCTGTGTGGCTTACGTAATGGTGCACAGTGTTTAATGAATCAAAGCGCGGTTGGTGTCTTTAGGCACGTTGGCTGTAATAATCTTTTATAAGGTGATACACCATGATGGAGTAATTGGTAATGAGTGCTTCTGTAGACGGATATGTAGCATTGTGTTTCTGCTGTTGACTGAATAAACATCAATAATCTGATGTTTTCATAGAAAGTTAGCTGGTATTTGTGTATTGATTCCTGTTTGTTTATCTAGACCCTTTGGAACATCCTGTTTTTCAATGATAGTGTAAATCCAATACTTATAGAACAAGTATATGGTATATAGGTGTATACGATGTGGTTATCCAGTCTGAGATAACTAGTAAAAATGCTTCTGTTTTGTTATTATTTTCTAACACTTATTATCTAACAATTTAACTTAATGGTCGAAATAAAAAATTTACATATTTAAAATGTGTTGGTATTTGGTATATCCCCCTTTTGATACATTGACAGCGGCATGACTGGCATGACTCCAGTGCAAAGCCTAATGATCCGTGTTATCCCAGCATGTTCCAGACAGCATCTTGTGCAAATATGACATTTTGTACGAAGGAACTATACAAACAGCAGAATCTTAAACATTGCTGATTCTTTATACATCATGTCTTTATATTTATTTCTAGTTTTGGAGAGGCTAGCAATAGCAAGCTAGCTTTGAAACCATAAGATCCCGCCCTTCGTTCAGAGTGATCTCCTAAGCCACGCCTCCTCCAATTGTGCATAGAGGTATGCAATAGAACATTTTATGGTCCTGCCCCTTCCACAAAAGACATATTTATATGTAAATATATGTATAAATATATTGATAGCACTTTATTTGTGATTGCTAGCAGAATGTGAAGAGACTTTCAACCAGCATAACAAAAAACATTTCTGGAAAAGATCACCTACCCTGCCTTTAAATCAGATTTTTAATGTGGTCTCAGGCTTTGGGCCCCACTGTTGGCTATCACTCAGAATACGGAACGAGTTTGTGTTTCCTGGTGGTTGGCACGTCTGAAGCTCTGACAGCAGTGAGTTTTTTTTTTACTATGCCTAAAGTGAGGAAGGCGATTGCTCTGCACTGCATATTTAATGACTCTTTGCTGGCTTTTCTTCTCTGCTGTGTCCCTATCTAGCCTCAGTACATGAGGAAGAAGAAAGAGACGCAACAATCACATGCTTTGAAACACTAGATAAACAGAATAGAGTAATATTCCGTTTATCTACGTGTTTAATAAGAGTAGTTCCAATTTAATCTCAATTTAATCATCATTCTCTTGAAGCATCATTCTAATGCTTCAGTAATAGAAACATAACAAGGGAAATGCGGAGACCGAGACTCCCCTTAGATTCAGGGAGCTTTGCGACAATGAGGACGTACCCTTTGGTGTTGTGCTCTTCACATCTGATGCTGTACCAGATCAAGGACTAGTGCATTACGGAGCTCTATATTTAGAAATAATGGTCCTCTTAAATTCCAACTTTGTTCTACCAGAGGAAAAGTGGTAGAGAGGTAGATGCCTGGCAGGATGGACCTACGCTGGTTTCATCATACCAGTGCAGTCTTTGATGAACAATAGAACTCTGACAGATAAGTGAAGGCTATTGTGAGTTGTTGCACTTAGTGTAGGCCTAATTTTGATCAATACGATCTAAGGGCGTGTATTTATGCAATGTAAATGGATCTAAAGGTCCCTCGGCTGTGGTCATGGAAACTGAATGATGGATGCCTTCATCATACTTGGTTTATATACAGTAGTATACACTTGTGTCCTGTTTCGTCAGTCTGTTTTCCATGAAAGAAGAGGGTGTGAGAGAGAACGATAACAGACATGGGGAGAAATACAGACTCGGAGTGTTTTAATATTTTAGAGATCTTTTTGGAGCACAATCCGAGCACTCAAACTCAGCCTTTGCCATTGACCTGCTCAGACTCTCAGACCCGGTAATTTTCCCATAACACCCTCTTCTGTACTCTGAACAGCCTGAACAGATTCACACGCAAGCGTTGTTTAGCAACATCACACAGTCTAAAAGAAAGACTTGTTTTTTAGGTGCCCCTGATTTTATCTCATGACTTTTTAATGTTTTAGGATTAAAGACCCCATGAAACGGCTTGACACGCACAGTTTTCTTTCCTATGTTGACATATTTCCTATTGTAACAGGAATTTGGGGATTGATATATCCAAGGGGCTTATCCTTATTTCCTTCTATTGTTTATTTATGTCACAGCCTTGAGGTGTGATTTGCTACTTGCAAAACTTTCCTGCAATGTCATGTTGCTAGGAATCCTGAACTGAAACCTTTATGACTACGTATTTTTTAATACGCGTATATATGCCTCCTCAGCTGAGGGTTGCCATAGATCAAGAGCTTTGGGCTTGATGAATATGCAAATGAGGGGTTTTAAATTGACTGATTACCAGTACCCCATGCTCTCATCCCCTCACAGTTGTTTCATTTCAAATGGGTCTAATTGCTTTACACAGACTGAGGAAACAATGTATACAAGATGTTTGTAGAATGAATGTATCTAGCGTGCCTAAATCTTGTACACAAGTGTGTATAAATATGGAAAATGTATTTATGTATGCAAGGGCAGAGAGAGAAGGAAGAGGGTTTGTACATTAGGTTGGGACCAAGCTTATAAACTTTAAGCATAATGAATAAATAACAACCGATTTTAATGTAATAATTTATTCAGATTTGTTCACACTCGTCATCTGCCTTTTTTTTTTATACTTGACTTTGTAAATGATCTGAATTTATGTTCCAGTAGATTTTTTGTCTTTACGTTAGCAGTCCATTTCCAACAAAGAGGAAATGAGATGAACACGGTGAGAGATGTTTTTCTTACATCCCAGAATCTGAGCCATAATCAATATTGTCTGGCATTTGAGGAACGTGGAGTTTAAGACACATCAAAGTTTCTCAAGCTTGGAATTAGTGTTCGGCATTATTTTATGTCAGTGATGTAAAACAGGAGAGAGAGGAGGGGAGAGAAAAGAGAAGAATTGAGAAAAACTGGTATAAAACTTTTGAAAAGACGCCAATTACAGAACTGTCATGATATTAAGGCGTTACAGTCCGAGAGGATGAGAAAAATGGCAGGGTCAAGGGCAGCTTAAATCATTCTATTAATAGCTCATTTTTGTCCTCCTTTTTTAACGGAAGACGGGGACTGTAATGAACTCTTTCCACTTCTGTTGTTTATTAATCAGCATTTTGTCAAATTTTGATATTAAATTTAAAAATATATGTCTATCGACACATATACACAACATAAATAAATCAAACACAATGCACACAACATACCCTCTGAGATTGTATATTATTTATTGCCTTTTATATGTCGACCGGACAGGATGTGGTCTTAAAAATGTTTAATGCATTTGAAGTCATATTATAGTACGACATGAGCTAATTTGAAGACATATTCATATTCATATGCAGTAAATAAAGCTTGACAAAAACCAAGGAAGCAAATGCACATGACACTGAATGAGTCTTATAGCCAAAAACATGGAGAACCAATATTAGTTTACCGCACAAGTTCCTTCAACCTCCTGCTTTACATACATTGAAGCTGAAGTAAAGCAGGGCAGAGGGAAACTCAATCAATTATTAATGGTTAAGATGCAGAGAGAGTGCTGCTGCGGATGGAGAGGGGAGGGGGTTTAGACCATTTGTGCCAGAATCTACTGAAGTAAGCCTGAACAGGAAGTACTAGCATTGCCCCACTGTTCCAAAAACATTCCTGTGGTTTCTGTGATCTGAACGCAATTTCTTCAGTACAGTACATTCAAGCAAACGTTCGCAGAGCTCATTATCTGCATTGAGATTTGGACAGTGTAACCATATTTAAGAATATGAACCACATATTAAGTATCTGATATAAAAAAAATAAGCATGTACTGTTTTTCTTACATGTATGCATTTGGCAGACACTTTTATCCAAAGCGACTGCATATAAAGTATGTTTATCAGTATGTGTGGGTCTTGAGCCCACGGCCTTCTGCGCTGCTACTGCATCGTTATAGCCATCGAACTACAGGAATGCCGCAAGATCACCAGAAACAGTTGTATCAAAACATCTCAGAGTGTATTAATTAATTCCCTGGAAATTAAAGCAATGACCTTGGAGTTGCTAGCAACCTTCCAGTTGAGCCACAGAAACAGAGGTTTCGGAAAGCATCAGGCTAAATGGAAAGAAACAATATGAAAAATAAAAAATAGCCTTCCTAAATTAGCTGAAAATAAACCTGAGGTATGCCTGAATAAATGTACCATGTAAGTGCGAGTGTTTGGCAAGATGTCCTTACAAAGAGGGAAAATATGTTGTGTGTAGGTATAATTGCTTTTGTTGCAGCGAGACATATTTCCATATCGGCTGGGTTCATCTCCAGAGTGTGAATATTCTGAAATAAACGAAACACACTCCGCTATATTTAGCAAATGTGTGAACACACAGACGTGCTTTTGGAGAGCACCGCTCTTACGGAACATCTGGTATGATAGCTTGAACCATTGGGGTTTCGCATTTATGGTCTCAACTGTGAATTCTTTTGCAAATCTTCAACGTGTAACATTTAAAGCATATTTCTGTTTTTACTATATTTTTTGTGAGAATGTTCTCTCACCCTTTTATATTTTCTTTCATTTTTTGATTTTGGCCAAGATCCTCGCAGCCGCTGCGTGTAATTATTTTCAACCTTTACTTGGGTAGCTGATAAACGCTCACACAGTCCTATGTTACAACTTCCTGTTAAAGGTTGGGTAGGTCATTTCACAGAGGCTAGCAATAGCAAGCGAGTTTTAAAAGCATAAGATCCAGCCCTCCCTTCAGAGTGATCTCCAAAGCCACGCCTCCTCCAAAACCCATAAACATGACAATAAAAAAAAGATGATTGGCGTGAACAGAGGTATACACAGTTTGACAGGCAAGTAGGACATCCAATCACTGCATTCGGACCAAATGCAATAATTGGATGGACATTTTATTCTCCTACACCTTCCACAGCAGTTATATATTTATATAAATATATTTAAACCACTTTACGATTGCTATCAGGATGTGAAGACTTACAACCAGCGTAACAAAAATATCTCTGGAAAATATCGCCTACCCTGCCTTTAAATATGATTAACTCAAGGACAATATGCAAACCTGTCACTGTGACTTTACATGTGATTTTACAACGAGTAAATAATCTTGACAAATGTGAGGACTGATCAAGTGATATGAGCACAAATCTCCATGATTGGAATTCATTTCTCCAATCCATCAGGAAAACACATAATCCATAAGCCTTTGGATAGATGTGTATATGAATGCACATATTCAGCGGACTAATTCTTGCCACAGGGCTGCGTATGGTGGGGGTATTTATTACAGCGCAAAGCCAGAGCTACTGTCAGAAACTAACTTAAATAGCCACTTGTTTTTGTAGGGAACAAATCCTGAATCCTCCAGCGCGAATGCTTTGATAAAAAATAAACCCTGTTTATCTGTGAACAAGTGCCGTAGTTGAAAAATGGATGGGATGAAGAAGAGGTAAATAAAATTAGGGAGATCAGGAGATTAAGAGAGGAACGGGCCTCGCGCGTGAAAATATGCGGTTCTGTAAAGGGTGGGTCTGTCATTAATCAAACTGTCCTCAGATCAGCTGCCACTGTAATTTATCTGATTTTTCTTTCTTTGTGTTTGGCTTGCTGTTTATTGATTTCATTCCTTGTGGCTGCGATCGGTAACACCTCCTGTGGTAGTTTTGTCCGGGGAGCTCTGAGCACTCGCAGCGTTTCACAGATTGATGCTGCTTCAGAAAGGCTCCCAAAATCACCCGGAGGAACGTTGATTTACGTATTATGATTGTTTCAGGCAAAAAATCCCCAATCGCCACGATGCCCTTGGGAATGCACTTTACCCTAAATTACAGCTTCTGCTAAATGCACTTCCACCCCCCAAAACAGCTTGAGAGGACTAGACGTACCTCTGTCGAGTATAAAGTCAATCCTTAAGGCATATGTAGTAAACATCACACAAACTGAGGAAAAATAAAGGAGGATGTCCTGGATATGTTTTACACTTTATAATGTTGTCATGCTGTTTTTGACTTCCGATGGACTGTCTGGTTAATACTTGTTCTTCAGTGTATTAGGATCCCTTCCAATGCAGTTATTCGTTATAGATTGCTTTTGTTGTTTTTATTTTCCTCTGTTTGTTCTTGTGTGTGAAAATAAAGTCTACAAACCATGTACGTACCTTTTAAGAAATAGTTTGATATAAAAAAATAAGAAAAAATAAGTAGGCCTGTATTTTGTTAACAGAAATCATATTTAAAGGACCCTGTCGTGTCACTGCGAATGGAGTACAGAGATTCATTTATTTAAGCAATGACACTTTCCTCAGGGTCAACTAACCTCACCATGTTTTCGTCCGAAATGACCCGCTCTCGCATCCAGCACCACGGACAGCGCCTGCGTCTCTCCTCAGCAGGAAGTGGCCATCATTCGCTCTTTTCATCCGCCCCTCCCATCCCCTTTCCTCCCGAGTCCCTCGCAATGACTGGCGAACGGAGGCACAGCACGGAACACGTATGCAGCAGTAGCAGCGTCTTCCTCTAGCCGTGTGAAGAGATTGCAGTGTCTGTTTCCGCATCCTGCTAGTGCGGCTCCATCCAGCTCCCAAAGTGTTTCAGGATACCAGAAATTAACCAACAGTCGACAGCCTCTCTGAATGCCGAGCGTCACGTCAACAGATTGAAAGGTTTCGCGTTGTAAACAGCCCATCGTGCGTTTAATCAGCTTGCACGGTTAGTCGAGCGCTGCCCGAAAGCAAAAATGTTGGATCCATCGTCCAGCGAGGAGGAATCGGACGGGATAGTGGAAGAGGAAAGCAGAGAGGTGATGGCCCCTCAGTCCGGTTCCTCTCGCATCTCCCCCAGCAGGACCAGCGAGAGCTCAGATAGGCTCCAGCCAACCAGTCGAGGCTCCAGTGCGCGTCCAACCAGCCCGAGCCCGTCGGCCGCCAGCGAGCAGGAGAAGGAGGACGTGGAGAAACTGCAGAGGGAAGAAGAGGAACGCAAAAAGAAGCTGCAACTCTACGTTTTTGTGATGCGATGTGTCGCCTATCCCTTCAACGCCAAGCAGCCGACCGACATGGCCAGGCGACAGCTAAAGGTAAGAATGTGACCAAGAGGTGTCCGTGTACATTTGGGTCTCACCTTGAGAAATGCGTCTTTCACACTTTATTTTACCAGCGTTAATGCGTGTCATTATCAGCAGCGGTGCATACCGCTGCATATGAGTGAGGTGTAATCAATCATAGTGAATGCACATCACCGATCAATTTGCAAGAGCATCATATTGTTCATGGGACACCTCCATGGGATGCGAACAAATTGAGAGGCTGTAAAATCACAGCCGATTTGATCTTGGGAACGTCCTGTCGCGAACCCCGCAACCCAAACGAATTCGTGCACCTTCGGTCAAATTCGGCTGCACGAGACGAGCTCTAATTATAGATATTCTTCAAGAGGGTGATGGACCAAAATAAAGCGGCGTCGTTGCCGTAGTACGGTCATGTGACTCGCTCACATCGGGAGTCAGTGGTTGTGTGCAGTCTTGCAGTGATAGGATATCCAGTTCCGTTTGCGCCACAGCACGCTACACTCATTCATCTTCCAAGGTGACTTTTGGTCAGATGCGCATGTGAGATCCTCTGTTCACAAGGTCAAAAAACACAGCGAATGTATTTGTCATGTAACCAGGTTACGCAAATAATTTACAATAATTGTTCCACAAATAATTGTTTTGAGCTTTAATTCTTATTTGTTACTACAGACTATTAAAATGCACCGTTTGTATTATTTTGTTTGTAATTAATGCTAATATACAAGTGCAAATGAAATGTAGCAAATGTAAAATATTATTTTTACAGTAATTTACACTGAGAGTTTATGAGCAGTGCTCTTATTGGCAAACTATTGACTTCAGAAAGAAGCAAACAAAAAGAAATCTGTTATAGATTTCTGTTACTGACCGTAAAACCGTTTCCTTGTTCAAAGAGGTATCAGAGGTCCAATCCAATTCCCCTCAGGTATTGATCCAAGCTGATCTCTGACTATTTACAACATGCTCTGAAACCACAGTTAACAGCTAGAGTTACTGCTGTAGTAAGTGTCCGGTGACAGGCCAAACGAAAATGAGAAAAAACATTTGATTCTGTATGCATAGGCAGTTCTCCAAAATGGTTGTGGATGTGACCTGTTGCAGTTATCATTATTTGTATGAGAAAAAAGACAATGTTTAAAAGAAATATTTTGGGCATATGCATAATACGTGAATTTGCCATTTGAAAAAGATGTATATTTTCAGTGTGGTCCAAGAATTATTGCAATATCGCTTAGTCAGTAGTGAACACAATAGACCTCAATGAAAAACCATGCGTGCATTATTTCTATGGTATTGTTATTCAGCACCAGACAGCCTCACTGTGGGTCATAGAAGCCATTTTAAACACAGAAGCTTTGATCAATATGACGTTGCATTGGAATACCTGCTGTTTGTCATTACTCTTATTACAAGCCATAGCTCTGATCCTCACAATAGGTGCTGATTCAGTTGAGTGAATCAGGGCTGTTGGTATCCAGGTCATTACAATGAATCTCAGCATTGAGTGAGTCACTGTTGAGGTTCCTTTAGTTCAATAAAGTCATTCAGTCAATCAACTTAGTGACTCAGAATCATTCACATGAATCATCACCATGAAGAACCTGTGGCAAGAAGAGGGAAATGGAATCGGAAATAGAAAAACCTTTTTGTAGCCTGCGTTTATGATTGCGGAGTCATCACGGGACATTGAATTGTTTTTGTTTTGATTTTTTGGTCTAAAAATGACTTTCAAATGCAGTCCTCGAGGTGAGGCGCTTTTAACAACCCAGGGAATATGAAAAATGACTTAAATGCCAGTTCAAAGCGAAAAGTCTTCCCCAAATGATACCTTAAAGGGCAGAAGTATCATTAAGTGGAACGGTGGATTGAAAAACTTGAATCACAGAACAGTGACTTTACTGAAATGCACCTTGCGCCACTTTGAGCTATAGACTGGAAGCAGCTCTTCCATTTTGCTTTGTGTAAATGATATCAGAACAACTCATTTAACTTCATTAGACAGTTATCCTTAAAACATAATTAAATAGGGGTTTTCATCTCTATAGGCTGCTTTCATTATTTGCGGAAAGCAAGACTAATTGTTTGAGAATTCTAATTCAACTAATGTAATATCAGAAAAGCTCGTGGGATTGAAAGTAAATGGCTACAGCTTATGTTTTACTTCTTAAGAATTTTTCTTATGAGCAGAAAGTATCTGAAGGAAATGATATTTCTCTCATGCATCATTTCTTATGTAGAAAGCAGAGTAACAGTCCTTTGTCTTTTACCAGAGAATAAATATTTTATTCTGTATTGAGTCAATTTATGTCCTGCTGACAAATTTGCTATAGCTTGGCCCATCTTGTGCTTTTATTAAGTCATTTCCGAAAGCCAGTTAAAAAGTTAAATAAAGCCATGTCCAATATGACGGACATTATTATCTAATATAACATAATGCGTGCTGTTTCAATCTTTATGGCCCAAGATTCTCAAATGTTCTTTCCCTGCCAATTATAAACCACACCCCAATGTTGAGGATTTTATTGCTAAATATCAACAACTTGCTGTCTATACTATGTCCATTTCAATTCATGGGCTTCACTGAGTTTAGCTGTTGTTCTGTTGGCTAATGTACCAGAACCTATTACCAGGTCCATCCTCCATCCACACTTATCGTGAAACATAAAACATTCAACCTCAGTTCTTGTTTATTCACAAAAAGCCTTCAAGCTTGTATTCATGATGGAAAGCAATCCCCTACAGAACAAAGTTTACACTCCTCCTGGCGACTTTCTGCAGAGATATTCTGAGTGTGTCGTTCAGGTTTGGTGCATCTGGATGCCTTGATGTTCTCCTGACCTGCGTCTTTGGTAAAACTGCTGATTAAAGAGTTTATCAGCCACTCAATCCATCACAATTCAATAATGTGACAGTGTCGTGGTTTTCCCCCGATGACAACCTCATTGTCTCTATTGCATTTAAAACGCATTTTCATCTCTCAAGTCACATTAACTTTTCTCTTTGATTAATTAGTGTGCTGACAACAGCATCTCTTGTAATTCCATAAATCCTCCTACGAGCTTCTGGTCTTGGTTGAGCCCCAAATCAGTGGTTCTCAACCTTTTTGACTTTAAGGCCCCCACTGTAATTTATACCCAATAAAATATACTACAGCTTGTCATAACTAGAAAGCTGTATATTCATTATAAAAACAACCAATCGAAATAGAAATATCTGGATTTTTAGTCATTTTAGCTTATCGTTTAGATTCTTATGCTTTTATGTCTTATTTTAAAGCCTTTTAAGTCATCCTGAAGCCCCCTTGGAGGTTTGTTGAGGCCCCCTAGTGGGCCCCAGCCCCCTGTTTTAGAAACATTGTCCTAAATGATGCAGGCGCAGGATAAGGATCTATCAGCATTTTTGCTGCTAGGCCTGTAGGAAGATAGAATTTCAATTATCTGTATCCTTCCCGTGTTTGATTTCTTCACTGATTGTAGATACTCCCTCTGTTTCAGCAGATAAGACGGTCTCGAAACAGGAGCACGTCATGAGTATGTTGAGTCCCTTACAGATTGCAACGCCTACACGTGCACTACAACTACAGGGTGATTTCCTGACCCTTCCAGTTTTATATTGTACCTACACTGAGATGTCAAGACTGTCACAAGGACTACCCAGCTATCAGGGAACGTTCTCAGAACATTGGATAACGTTCCTCAAAAGTTGTAAAAGTTAAGTAGTTGATGGAACATTTTAAAAACGTAACAGAATTAAAAAAATTTGAATTATATGCATATAACCAAGCCGTTGAGTTAATAGAACATCTAAAACTGGATGTTTGGAACATTCCTAGAACTTTCAAAATAACATTTTTAACATTTTCTATGACATTTTCCAGTACTTAATGGAAATGTTAGGGAAATGTTCTTGTAACTTAAATTTGTTAGCTGGGTAGTAGAGCATCAGTACATGTTTCACCTCGCAGCTGGGTTATTATTGTTTTAAAGGTTTGTTTGTTTCATTTTTAATCATTTAAATTAGTGTTATTGTTCATTTTAACTCAGTGTTTTTCAATTTTAGTTCAGTTTTATTCATGTTTATTCATGTCATTTATTCATGTTTTTAGTTAACGTTTCTAAAAACATGAACCGTTTTCATAAATTTCAATTTCAAAGAAGGTATAAAAATTCAAGGTCATTTGTGTTTCATTTTGATTTGTTATGAAGTCATGAAAATGTATTTTATTTTAATTTTGTTTTTTTTATGTTGTTAGCTTTCATTCTTATTTTGGTTAACGGAAATGTTTTCATTTTAGTTTTATGGTACAAATAATAACTGATGTTCTTATGTGGAGCCGGATGACAGTCTGTGATAAAGTGCTGAGTTGTGTGTAAGTAGTGACTACACTCCCCGGGCAACATTGACAGTGACGGCTCTCAAGGGCTTATTGTCTTTTGCTTAGCTGGCTAAACAAATCTCGATGTCATTTCAGCTGCAACCTATCCGCAGATGAGTTCCATTTGCCCTCCTCTTGTCCTTGTTCTTCATCTTCATTTTGATCTTTCCTCTTCTTTTATGTTTTACCTAATTACCTGCTATTTTGGATCTTAGACAATTACCTGTTCAGGGACGCGCATTAAGGTTGCAATCTGTAGCTATTTCTTTTATTAAGTTCACCCTTCTTTTTGGAGGACAGTCCCAAAGGATTTCCCTAATCTCATGTGAAATAAGAATATTATATCGTAAAGTTAAAGTTACCATGAAATCGAAATATACTGTCCTTATTTGTTATGGAATATTGCAGCGTTTATTATAAATAATTTATCAACGCATGTCAGTATTTTTTTTTATTTTAAATTTGTGTGCCTTCGTAATCTTTAATCAAAATCTGAAAATGGAACAGCAGACCTTCTCTGACATTCTTAGTCTGACGGCTTGGGCGGAGTCAGAGCTATTAACTACTCCCCTCTAATGGTCAGTGAGCTGCGAGCTTTAAAACGCCTACTTTTCTAGATCCAATCAATTCCCAGTGGGGGAAAAAACAAGCCACGCCCTCTGTTTTTCCCTTTCACTTTGAATTACATCAAAACACTGAAGTCAGGTGCAACTTCTGGTTCATGCGGACTTTAAGACTTAGGGGGTTGGCATCATTTGTTTGGGCCTGTAAGCAAATACACAAAACACCCTAGAAACAATGCAGTAATGCCCTAACCACCCAGACACCACCTGCCCAAACACCACCCACATTTTCTTCTAGTTAAAATTACTTTAAACCCCTGTTAGGCAACAACAGAGTAAGATTAAACATCTAAACTGAGACTGCACATCTGCATTGTGGTCTCAGTAACATTGTGTGTGTTTGCATGTGATATCACATGATGACAGGCCAAGCTCGACTATTGTCCTGGTCTCACCATCGCACCTTTCAAAAGGCTGTTGACCTTGCGAAAAGAGCACAAAGGGACTGCAGGGTTGTACTGTCACTCACAGCTAGACTCGCATCTTTTTTTAACAGGCTTATACCAGCTAACAAGTTTAGGTTTTTAAAACGTTTTTCTAACATTTCCATTAAGTAACAAAAATGCACGTGCTATTGGAATGTTCAGAACTGTAAATTCACATACACAAAGAATCAGACAATAAGTTAAAATCACTTGAACCTGCCTTAATGAAGCGCAGCACCTAGACATTTTATTTATGCAATGTATCATGTTCACTGTTTAAGAATCTGTATGTAGCGCGCCTTGAAATCATGCCTGTTACGTGCAAAGGAAGATACTGAAGTACTTTTCTTTTTATTACAAGCATGAGAAGGTTCGAGCTCAATCAAAGCGTGTGCTTCAGAGTATTTAGCGCAATCAAACCCAATGGGAGTGACCCCACAGCTCTGCTCTACGGTCTGAGGCCCCAGTGGCTACCACTTCTGGCCACATGATTTTATTCCCATTTATACAGGAAGGCAAATCAGAGCGGCTTTGTGCGATGAATGAAGTTAGTGTGCCTGTATCGAGTTGCCAGGCTCACAAATTCAGTTTCATTCTCCACTGATTTCCAATTGAGGTCTTGTACAGAGCGACACAACCAGCCTGTGTGTGTGTGTGTATGAAAGAGAGAGAGAGAGGCACCCAGCTAACAGGGAACAGTCTCAGAATGTTGGCTAACGTTCTCTAAAAGATTTCTCAACGTTATCAAGGTCTAAAAAACTGGATGTTTTGAATGTTCCTGGAACTTACCTAATGGAAACCTAATGGAAACGTTACAAAAACATTCTTACAATTTATTGTTAACTGGGGAGAGGGTACAATCATCGTTTGTGAAATTGTGACGTTTTATGAAACATAAGGATAACAGGAGGAAGACAGAGGGCGATACGGTTTGAGACGGAGGAGAAAAAACTCAGACCTCCAAGGACAGACTTTTACAAAAAAGGTCACATGGGAATTTAACAAGACCAAATCAATAAAGCATTTGTTTCCTTCGTGTCCATTGTGACACAATCCTCATGAGAATTTTTACAGAATGACAGATTTTATAATCTCATCTCCGACACTTATCCTGTTGAGTAAAGCAAACGACAGAGTGGCAAGCATATAAACCATCTTAATATTATGTAGATCGAATTTTCTGAGCAGTATAAACTGTGGAAATAACCAGTCCCATTTGGTCTTGTCTGCGACTGATATGAAAAACAAGTTGTAAGACTGAGTTTGCATTAATAAGCCCAGATACATGACATTAGAAATTCTAATTCGAGTGATGCTTCGCTTTAGCTAGTAAAACAAAGATCCCACACAGAATATTTTATTGAAAAACTGTGATTGGGGCGGTTGCCTTACTGAGGCATTATTTTTTCTCTACAGGTGAGGTGAAGAAGCAAATTTATGATAAAAGTTGTTGTCAGGTTTTACTACTGATTTGACATAAGTTATTGGAACATAACAATGGTCGATGGTTTGGGAGATTTGTATCATTCTCCATTCATTTAGACTGAATCAGTACCTGCATGGCTTGAAAGTATCAGCCTGAGGGTGCTACTGGGTTGGCCACAGAGTGAACTGATTTGCCTCAGTAATGGCTTTGGTGCTGCTACACATAGCAGATGTGTAATATTGTGACCTACAGTCACGCACTGTTTTGTGTTTGCTTTAAAGGCACAGTTAGGCATAGACATAGGCACCCATAAAATAAACATTCTTCCGTCAGTTACTCTGTATGTCTTTTTTATGTGGAACACAAAAGAAGATACTTTGAGAAATGTCTCAGTGGAAGTCAATGGGTGCGCGTACTTCAAAATATCTTCTTTGTGTTCCACAGGAACAAAAAATATCACAAATTTGGAATGATATGAGAGTGAGTAAATGATGGAAGAATTTTCTTTTTTGTGTGAACTATCCCTTTAATAAGTGGTTTTGTCTTGTTTACTTGTAAAAATATCTAAACATTCTTCAAACAAGACACAGTTATGTGAGAATCAGAATTGTGTCAGATTCACAGTAAGATTTGTTTTTAAATAATATATGTTGCATTGCCAGATTTTTATTTTTTAAGCACAAACATCACAAAATCACAAAAAACATCACAAAACAAGCCAAAAATACTGATTAAGAAAATGTTTTTTGCAGTGCTACACACAAACTTATTCCATTAAGATATTTTTATACAGATTTTAATACATCATAATAAGGTCATTTTTTTCTATTAACTCTAACACAAAATCTAAGGTTTTATAAGACACAAATGTAGAGAAAAATGTATTGAGAGAGAATACAGGAAGAGAACAGGTGGGACACAACAATGTCAGAGACTAATAGTAGGACAGTGGAGGACGTGAAGGAGATGAGAAGATCCTGAGGGACATCAGTGGTGATGGCAGATGGATGGAACGTGAGTTAGTTAGCAGTGGTTCCTGTGGAGATAAGAGGATGTTTGATTGAAAGGCCTTGCTGGATCTCCGAGGAGATTTGGAGATTCTGAAATTACCTTATTAATATAACAGGGTAAGAGGGATGAAATTTATCGGTTCATTAAGCACACTGAGAGAACAGGACAGGTGAGGAACAGAGGAGGGCGAAAGAGACGGGCAGATTCATTTTGTCAGAAGTAATAAACATCCAGGGCTAGAAGGTCCTTAAACCTGCTTTATATATAGCAGGTCATTCACATTTGTGTGTGAATTATTAAACGGCAGAATAAATGGTGCCTATTTTTAGTGCTGCTTTAATTAACTTATGACCCAACTGGGGACGAATTTAGCCAACCTCTTAAAATTCCAAATTTAGATTCGGGAGTGATTAAAGGATGTTGAGACAGGCAGACTGAGATGAGAGAGAAGGATGGATGGACAGACTGGTGAATAGATGGACCGATGGATGCATAGACGGATGGATAGACAGACGGACATTTTGAGGTTTGGTCTCTTAGGTTAAGCCTGGCCATCAGAGGTCATTGCTCTGTTTATTTACATGATCGCTGCACTGAGAAGGTAAACAGCGTTTTTTTTGCTTCTGGATTCAATAATCACCACTTGTTTTTCAGGCTGTTTAATTTAGTTAGAACAATGTGTTTGCATTTATAAATTGCCAATAATAGAAGCCAGGGTACCGTGTGCCTTGTCATTGTTTTGTTAGAGAGGTGTTTGTGGTTGGGGGTGCTGGCTTGTGTTGGGAAAGTCTTGTTTTCAGTGGCCACCGTAGTGCAAATGTGTGTGTATGTATTTGTACACGTGATTTTTCAAGGCATTGAAAAATCACAAGAATTTTTACAAATGTTGTTCTTCACAATGTAAAAAAAAATACCAAAAGCAAAAAACAATCCAAAGACGAAGTGCTTTTACATGAGAGATTCAGCAAAGGTGAAGTCTGCATGCGAGTTTGTCTTTATGTATTTTTGAGATCTGTGGAGGCTGTTCATTTTGTGTTCATTATGAATGTGTGTTTACACTTCCGGCCTCTATAAATAACGTTCTAATAAATTCCCTAATAAGACTCCTGATGAGACTCCTAATATTCATGAAAATGGGGTGTCCTGCCCATGATCAATTAGGCAAAACTTACGTCTAATTTATGTTGCTGTTTGGCACTAATTGGCCTCTCATTTTTGTGCACTTTGAAGATAGACGGCTCAATTAGAAGCTAGAAAAATTATAATAACCCTCTATAGTTACCGCAGTGCAGATGTGAATCCTGAAGCAAACTTTGATTTGGTGTACAAAGGAATATGTTACATTTCAGTAGTTATAATCGTATTCGAACCCATGACCTTGGTGTTGCGTGCGCTATAGCTCAACTAGGAAATCGTCCAAAGGTTGTGTTAACATATTTGTGTTGGAATTGGGGTATGGTATTCATTAAGCATAAAGAAGACTGTAATAATTAACTGTTGTAAGATGTTTTAATGGGAATTTAATTATCCATTAATGCCTTGAGTAGTGGTTGACCAATATGAGTTTCTCGATGGTTAATGTCCATACCTATGACTAGAGAACAAACCGTTGAGAATAATGTACGGTCAGCGTATCATTATCATAAAATTAACTGTCGGGTTTATTTTGTGATAATGACCGTCTGAATGTACGTTATCCCAGCTATTACACTGCTTCTTACCAAATAAATAAATAAATGCACATCAAATATTTATTTGATTTTGAATTACTCTGTTAAGCGAGAAGAAAGAGATTGCATTGTGATAGAACAGACATGAAACGACCACAATTACCGAGGAAATCGGAAACCAGGGACAGATCAATTATTTGACCATAGAATGCTCTGATTAACCAATCAGATTGAAGTATTTCAGTGACCGATGTAAGAATATAAACAGTAACTAAAACACTTCTTAACATTTACTTTACACAACATCATAACTCATATTTATAATTCATAAATAAATGAAAGACGATATTTCCTGTACAGCATGATGTCATCAATGACTCACGGGTCATGGGTTCAAATGCCAAGGTTCTGGTTTTGATTCTAATCCTGAATGAACTTTAAAGTAAAAAATGGCTGCTTTTGCANNCAAAAAAAAACAAAAACAATGTTTATGATCCCTTTTACGAGCTAACACTGTTAGCCGATGCCAGTAATCTCAAAATGGACAAACATCGGCCAATTATCTGGCCTGGCGATATATTGGTCTATCACCAGCCTTGCGCCAGAGCAGTAGTAGTTTGGATAAGCATGTCGCCTGCAGGGTTTTTCGCCTAGGGACATAAAAAGAGTAGGATGGAGGGTAGTAGTATTAGCAGGAGTGGAGGAGGACGATGATGGTGTCACACACTGGTGATGAACAGCAGTAGCTTGTAGTTGTTGTGGCGATATAGCAGTGTTCTCTAGGAGAGCTGCACGGCTTCTTATTCCAAAGCATGTGACAGAATTCTCCCATCTTATTGCAGCCACACACACACACACACACACTCCCCCTCCCTCTCCTCTCACACTCATCCATCCAGCTCTTTCCATATCCTATAATCCATTAAGTAGCACTAGCAGTTTTTCCCTCTCTTCCTCTATTTCCAGGCAGGACAGCATGACCTTCCTTTACCTCAAGGTTTTGGTTTTGTCGGTGAACATGTTGAAATGAGAGAATCTCTGTTGCTGTTCATATTCTAGCTTGAAAACTCTCTGTTCTTTCTGTCGATTCAAATGTAAATGAATCATATCATCATCGCAGCTATTTTTTTAAAAGCTGCTTTGACTTTTTGATAAAAAATCTCTTGTGTGTTCTACAGAAAATGTCCGTTTGAATTTGAAATAACGTGAGATTTGGAAGATGGTAAAAAATTGCAACATAAGGTTAAAACAAAACGATCAAACGTGAAATGCAATCAAACTAATCAGATTTAGATCTCTGAATATGTCATTTCTGCCACAGACTTTTAAGACTATTTGTTTACCTACAATAATGCAATTTAAATATCAAAGACACTGTTTGAAAATTGCATTAAAATTTCAGCTGGCTCAAAACATCTGAGGGGGCGTCTGCAAGATGCCTCTGATTGTCATTGGTCTGCTCTAACTGTATCTGTCAGCAGACCAATGATTCTCAACGGGAGCCATTTTACAGTGTCTGCATGTCACACGGCACAAGTTCTTATTTTTAGCTGGATTAGTGGAGTTTTAAGCAAGTGCTTTCACACACACACACACACACACACACACACACCTTTTAGTTCCTTCACAGACAGACACTCCTATTATCTCTAACACTGAGCACGTTTTAGCTTTTGTTTCTCACACACTGTTTCACACTCAAAGATCTTCTCAGCTCACATACGAGCACCCAACTTTCCCAGCCACTCCCTCTCTCTCTCTGTCTCTCTGTCTATCCATCACGATACTTTTTACTTGCGTCTATTATTTTCTCCACTTTGACTCCCTGCCTCCCTTTGAACATCTTTTTATCTTCTCTCGCGCTTGCATGCGCGCTCTGTCTTTTGGATGTGATTACAGCACTCTGGATTCTTCAGTTACACGATCCATCAAAGCACTTTGCTCTCGTGTTCCGACAACAGATACTTCACCAGTATCCAAATCCCACCTTACGTACTGTCGCCTTATTGTGCTGTCAGCATGCTAATCGAGCGTCAGAGTACGCGGCGATGTGCACACACGACGAGACACCTAAACTGTACACGCACCAGATGACATTCAGAGATGGGATTGAATGCATTTAAGAAGCATTTGGTGTGCAGTGACGTTTTGCATAACGCAAATGTAAGATAATCCCACAGTGTTTTCTTTAACACTGCTGCTGAGAGAAAAGCATTTTCTGTCTTGAGACTTTACTGCATGTTTCTGTCTTGAGACTTTACTGCATGTTTCTGTCCTGAGACTTTACTGCATGTTTCTGTTAAAGCTGTGTATTTTCTTGGGGTGTTTACACATTTTTATAGCAGCATTTGCGAGGGACTGTATTGATACTCCACAACCATCACTGTTAGTTTTTTTAATCAAAACCTTCAGTATTAAACTCTTACATTTTTTAACTTTTATTATGGCCGATGCGCTAAACTGAAAGACTTGTGAAATTACATATATGAGATATTGAATGGCCCAATAGGCTTTAATTATGTCTTGCAAACCAATTAGCATGCGGCAAATAATTGTGTCATGATTTGCCACAGTACCTGCTAATCTGTTGCCAGTGGTATGGGAGAGGGACATATCCCTTCTAGAGAGCCTTTGATTGGACAAAATCTGTGTAATGCATGAGTCATCAATACTTTTTGTCTCAGACGACAGAAAACTACATTTTAAATCTGCATATGGTTAATTTAGTCATTTTAGGAGTGCATAATATTAAATTTGTAAAAGGTGAAACTGAAAAATGGGGGGCGTGGCTTGTTTTTTCCACTGGGAATTGATTGGCTATAGGAAAGCAGGTATTCCAAAGCATGCAGCAGACTTACCATTGGAGGGGAGTGGTGAACATCTCTGGCTCCGCCCAAGCAATCAGACTGACATCATTAGAGAAGGTCTTCCATTTCAGAGAGGACACATGAATAAAGAAAATGATAACGCGCAGATAAATCATTTATAACAAACACTGCAATATTCCATAAGAAATATATTGACATGTCATGTTGACTTTAAATGGGGTAGAAATAAAGTTCCATTATACTGAAGGACATGCGTTCCAAAATGGAGATCCTAGTACGTCCTTCAAGCTGCAGATAACAGATGCGAGTCTGGGCCATTATGGTGGTTTGCTTGGTTGTCCAGTTTAGCTGTAATGTGCTCATGGGGACCGTGCAGTGAGGGCTGGTCTCACTGCCTTGTGGCCCCGAGCGCACCAAAACTGTCCAGCTGCTATCGTCAGCAGTGGCGAAATGGGTTCCTTGCTCCTCTGCGCTCTCAGCATCATGCTAAACATAGAAAATGCCACGGAGGGATGCTGGGAGGGGAGAGGCTGAAAAGTGTGGCTGGCACCGGGATGATGTGGAACACAGTGTTCTCCTTTGACAGATCAGTATCCCAGAATTCCAGGGTGTCTGATGGAGTCGGGGAATGATTGGTTAGGGCAGTTCGGTGATGCTTGTTTATCTGAATCTGATTTGATGAATTCACCCTGAGGGTTGTACCCACATAAGGTACATACTATTTGACTGTGTGTGTGTGTGTGTGTTTGTGTGTGTGTTAGAGGGTTATTTATATATATACACAATATATATATACAATCATCAACATTATGAGAACCAACCAATGGTCCCCATGATGAAAATGGCTTAATAAACATATACAGTACTAAATCATTTATTTTAATTACGTTTTAATTCAAATCTAAAAGCAATAAGGTTTTAGTGAGGGTTAGGCCGGGTAAGTTAGGGGATAGAAAATATCATTAACTGAGTATTAAAACAATAGGAGTCAGATGAACAAGCATATGAGGGTGTTTATCACTGCAGTACCGTGCTGTATTATTTACTCTCATGTATTCAAGGATGTTGTTTGTTTAATGTGGTGTTCAGGCTTCTGTGTGCTGTCTTGTTTGCTTGTTGCCCAGGTTTTTAATTGCATCCACTGTATGGAAATGAATAAGGACCTTCTATTATAAATTACGTGGTGCTCTAAATATTTAAAGCTATATCTTACTATCTGATATGTTGATATTCTCAATAGCATACAATACGAATCATTGTCATTACTCAAAATTGAGTTTGTGTGTACATGCATGTCTTTACGTGTGCTACAAACTGTAAACTTTATTGGGTTAAAGATTATGAACAAAAATCAGTTACTGAGCAAGTGTATGCCAGATCAGTGTTTAAAATGGTCTCCTTACCTTACCCTGATTCCCAAGCGTTTATTATAATGACTATGAATTTGAGCTGTTGGCTCAGATTTCCTGGGAAATGACTTCAACATGCATAATTAAAAAGGATGTAGAGAAGCCTGCAGTTTTACGTTTAAAACTGAGATGGCAGTAGAGAGGCGAAAGTTATAGTTATTAACTGATACATAAAAATGTTCTACTAATATTACTGAATTTTTACTAAAAATGACTAAGAATGTTTTTGATAATGTTAAGAGAACTTTTAGAGAACGTTAGCCAGCGTTCTGAGAACATTCCCTGTTTACTTTAATTTACTTATTATTTGCATTGCCCAACGCACCGGTTAATGTCATAATTTCACAGTGTGGTTGTTTGCCAGTGGCCACGTTGAAGATGAAATTTCTGATTTACACTGAAGAAATGATAATTAATATAAATGATCAAAATCAGATACAGTGAGTGAGTTCTGAAGTGTGTAATTATGTTTTTGATGAAATGTGTATCTTTGTGCCTTTGTGTGTTTCATTTAAATTCAGCCTCTCGTTCCATTTCATTTAGCTGTCTGGGTCTAAATTTGGCAAACACCTCCATTTTCTCTCCCCCATTCAGTTATGTAACATGTCTTTTTTCCTCTACCCCTTTTTTGGCACGGAGAATACATGTGGCAAATTGAAACTCTAAACATTGAAAAACAAATCACCAGTTAGATAACTTGAAATCAGATCAGCTTTAATTGGACTTTATTGTATTTGATGAAAACAATTAAGATTCACAACGATTGGGTACATTTTCCCCCATTGGAGTAATATTTAAAATAACATATCCTTTCTCTCTCTCTCTCTCTCTTTCTCACTCTCTTTCTATCTCTCTCTCTCTCTCATGCATCATCCCTGGCCCTTAGCAAAAGCTGCTGCACTCATGCAATTATCATAATTACTAACGACTCTGCAGTCTGCTGCTGAGTGCATGCGCACACACACGCGCGCGCGCGCGCGCAGACAGAAAGTGTATGTGTTTTCTTCCGCTGCCTCTTCATTCACACAAAAGAAAATGGACACTTTTGTTTTTCACACGAATAAAATGTACGTGGCTTTATAAATGAGGTACGTCCTGCAGGAATGAAAATGTTCTTGCAGGAGAATGGATCGTTGCATCAGGTGAGGTTCAAGAAAAAAACGCTGTGACAGTATTTCAAGTGTCTCGTGTCTGATTAGCCGCTGTAAAAGACAATATAAGTCAGCATATACGAGCCCAGTCAAGCCGTCGTTAATTTATGTCTCCTTATCCGATTCCTCCCAATTGCATTCCAGAGACGCTTTCCTCTCTCTCTGCCAGGATGCTGTTTTTGAACAGTAGGAGATTATGCCAAAATAATGTCCAACAAATTTGAGATGAAGCACCATTTCCTTGATTATAATCCTTATAACTTTTCTTTGTATGGCTAAACCACTAGAAGAAGGAGATAATTCCATGCAAATTCAACTGCAAAAAGAAATGCGATTGTGTGCCTTCTTCCTGTGTCTGTCTGTGAAATATGTGTTTGGCTACTCTAGCGTGTGTACAAATGAATCAGGCTGTTACAGTGCAATCATCATAAGAGGAATCTGAAAGGAATCAATGGTGGATGGGGGAGGGAGGTTGTATTAAACTGCTGATGGATATTGGTCAGTCTTGCATTGGGGTGCTCAATGTAGAGAAATATAGGGCTGCTTGATACGGCCTAATTAAATTATACATCAACAATGATGTTCTGTTTCGGGATACAACTTTTAAACACCAAAAACACATTAATATGCTGGTGAATTATTGAAAGTAGACCAAAAACTTCTACAAGTCACAAAATGGACCAACCCAGCTAACGGAACATTCTTGTAACGTTAGCTAATGTTCATATAACTAAGCAATAACATTAATACAGCATTTTAAAAAACGTTACTAGGAAACATATGGAAATGTTAAGGAAACGTTCTTACAAACTGAAATCCGTGACTGGAAAAAATGTTGGTGACTCATCTTGTTCACGGGGCGTAGACAATTACAAATGCGTCAAATCTAAAATGAGAACGTGCGCGAATGCCCTTATCTATAGCGTGTAGCAAATCCTGCTCTACATTTGAATAGGAAATGTTTCAACACAAGAAAGAATGTTGTGTTTCATGGGGTCTTAATACACTGTCATATGAGTGATGTCTTCATATGAAAACATCTTTATAGAAATAACAAAGATAAAAACATACTCTGAAATATTGAGGGCGGAAGGATGTCCTTCAGTTTTATAGTATTCTGTGTGTAGACTGTTCTGAAGGCAGACAAAGTCAACTGTTCTGTGTGTGTGTGTGTGTGTGTGCATGCATGTGGGTGCGTGTGTTGGTTTGTGTGCACGCGTGTGTGTGTGAAGGAGAGAGGGACAGTAGCAGAGAGCCGAACACACAGATGGTGCTGTGATGCCTCACGGGCACATGCTACTTTGTACTTTTCCACCTTCCTCCTACACAGTCGCGCACAGAGAACCCTGTTTCCTTTAGAATTTGTCACACTGGTGCGTTCAGCAAAAACACAACATCCTGTTAACCTTAATGTTTTTTTTGTATGCTTGTTAAACCACCATATGCATGACAGAGCAAACACTTGAACATTTCTGGAAGAAAACAACAATGTACTGTAAGCCAGAGGAAAAATACAATGTGTAACATCTATTGCTTTTCATAACAGGAATGTTGCACGCATAGTTTACAGTGGGGTAAAAACAAATGCATAGCTATACGTGATCGCAAAATAAACAGGCGGATCAGAAGCAGATTGAGAGTGTCTTGTGTCTCTTTGAAGGGGTTTATTTTTGTACTTTGTGATTGTACATTCTGCTACAGGGTTATTACACTGCCACTTATTGAATGAATAAATAAATGGACATTAAATATTGATACAAGTTACAATTATTATATTACGTGAGTAAAAAGAGACCTCAGAGTGATACGAGAGACGTGAAACTGGCACATCTATGTAGAAAATCAATTGCTCAAATGATTGCTGATTATTTATACTGTTCAGCAATTATAATATAAAAATATATGACCTTATTATGCGACTCTCTGTAAATGCTTCTGATTGGTCAATCAGTGGTCTGATAATCCTCAACAACCATGTACTCTTTTGCGCAAAGACAGAAGAAATACAGCAGAGACTACATTGAGTACAGATTTACAATGAGGACAAACGATCAACATGGCTTGTGACGAGCCCAACGTGGTTGTGTTGTGAAAAAGAGGCTCTGTTGTTAATTGCACTGACATTCCATTAATGTGTTTGTGTCTGTGCATTTGTCATATTCAGCAGTATTTGGCACAGTGTTTGTTCCATGTGTTTGTAAATAACACTTCTCGTCATGCATTTACAACATTGCCTGTGTTCCTATTCAGTTTATATCATGTCAATAATTTGGCCTGTTTTTAGAGCTATGCAATGGCATAGGAGTTTTAAAGATATATGTTTGTTTACGTTTGTTTGATTACCCAGCTTACAATTTTTGTAAGAATGTTTCCTTAACGTTTCCATTAGTAACAAAAGCATAAAAAACGGTTATTTGGAAAGATCTAGGAATGTTTAAAATGTAAATTTTTTAGACGTGTAACATTACCATTACAGACATTCTGTAATGTTTTTAACGCGTTCCACTAACAACTTAAGAATAACGTCTCTGACATACATTCTATAATGTTAAAGAAACGTTCTACTTATGTTACTGCAAGATTATTGAAAAAAATTTTAGGAGAACTTTTAGAGAACGGTATCCAATATTCTGAGAACGTTCCCTGTGAGCTGGGTAACTATTTTAGTACAATGCCATAAAGGCCAGCGGTACTATATGTGTCAGGGCTTTGCTTCTGCGCTGGATGTGAGGAGGTGGAGGAGACTGTTTGGCCGACTCATCTCTTTTTTTTTTCCTTCATAACACTCTCGTTCTGTTGCTTACTCGTTCGTCACTCTGTCATCCTGCATCCTGATGACATTCAGCGATGGTGATGAATCACAGGCAGAGGAAGAGAGAGAGAAAGATAGAGGGTAAAAGATTTAGCGAGCTGGTGGGGAAATGATATGTATTATGCAGGAAAAACCTACATATCTGAAAATTATAAGGGGTTTATGTACACAATTTAAGCGAGGGAGAGGTAA